>VZQC01001790.1:274487-298564 GCA_009823505.1 Rhizomys pruinosus | reverse complement strand
GCATTAAATAGACTCTTCAGGGTTGTCTAATAAGCTATGTCTCAATTGTTTTCAATATATCCATAATAAATACTGTTGGGTCTACCTCAGGCAGTGATGTAAGCAATGGCATAGCACAGGCTATGGGCAACATATGCAAACACTCCAGGAGGAAATTTATTGACTCTTGTAGCTGTACCTGAATCAGAACTCTTGGAGACAGAGGCTGACAACGAGTTAACTACTCCAATTGAGCACTACAAATTCCTAGAAAGACTTCCTGGTGCACTCAGATCTAGGAATGATGAGAAAGAGAATGAAACACAAATGTGATCATTATAGATTAGATCATAACTCCTGAAAATGTTTAAAATGGACATGGAATTTATGCAAATGTATACTGGGCTGACCTTTGCACTCTCATCTTTTTTTTTTTTTTTTTAGTCTTTTTGAGACAGGGTCTCCCTGTAGCTCTGGCTGTCCTGGAACTCACTCTGTAGACCAGGCTGGCCTCAAACTCACAGAGATCCGTGTGCCTCTGCCTCCCAAGTGCTAGGATTAAAGGCATGTGCCACCTCGCCCAGCCTTGCATCTTAATATCCATCCCTGACCCTTGCCCAGTGTGTGACAGAGCTTCAGATAGCCATCATTACTGGTGGTTTTTAGAGGATTCATATATAGAACAGGGAGAAACATGATCTGTGAAGATTTCACTAATCCTGGAGATAACTTGAAAGCTACATCTGAGTCACTGTGCGTGGGGACAAGAATAATTAGTACTTGTTAATCACCTGCATCCACAGCCACCTCAGAGTGCTTCACATGATATCAGGGACTCTTATCCAAAGAAGAGGCGACACTCATATTTTCCATACAAGAGTTCGGATACCAAGAACATTAAGCTTGCCTGAACAGAAACTGTGACTTTCACAACTGAGAATTGATTTTGACCATGTTTTCTGAAAAAATGTTCACCCATACAGAACTAGGAACCTATAGGTTGAAAGGATGAAGGGAACTTAGGTCATAGTGCCTGTGGTTCTTCAAGGATCCAATCATTCATTTTTTTTTTTTAATCTTAAACTCATGTATTGACAGATTGGAGAAGAAAAACACCTCAATTTAAATAATCTTACAGAATAGTTCTAAGAATAGCTGTTAGTTATCATGGATTCCTGCTATCTGTTGCTCAGAATTTTTAGAGTATTTCCTTGGGCCTGGTACAGGCAGGACCAGAAATTAACATGTGACTTCCATTTTGGCCAGTGCCTTATTCGAAAGCTCTGATTAGTATGACCGTATTTCTATCACAAGAGAGCACATAAAGCAGGGCACTGATAAAGGACTTTGACATATATAATCCCCCAACATTGGCATCAGCAGCATCACACCAGGCCATGTGTGACTTCATTGTGCCTACATTGCTGGACATTGATTTCATTAACTTACCTTGTTTGACAAAACCCCAAGGTTTTTTTTTTTTTATTATTGCAAGTGATCTTTTTGTTTGTTAATGACTGAAACATATAGATGACACATCACAAACTATCACTAAACTCAATTACATTATCCTTATGATCTTAGTTTTTATCCACGAAGACAGATCTCTCTCTCTCTCTCTCTCTCTCTCTCTCTCTCTCTCTCTCTCTTTTCCCTCTCCTCTTCAACTGCAGATTCAATTTGAGAAAATATTTCAATTTCTTACTGTACTGTGATCATATTATGATGGTCTATACCCTCAAAATGTGAGCCCAAACCACCCCCTTTGGTGCTTAAAAGGCGTCGTCAAGTGATTTTTAACAAAATGAGAATTGTAGTTTTACAAATGGCAAATAATGAAGGAGTAAGACAGGTATATTGCAATGGCTGAAGTGATTCCACTTTGCACACTTAAAGCTCATTCCTTTTTATGCTTTTATTGACGTTTTGTGTATTTCAGACATCATTTCTCAGTTCAGTTTAAACATATTCCCCTTTCCCTTCCCCCACCCCACCCCAGATCATGCATCCTACCATAACTATCCTGCATCTTTCTCTCAGTCTTTTTTTTATGCTTAGGAATTCACATTTTCTTCCTTTAATTTTATATTACTCTAAAATATGCATATATACTTTCCACTCATATAGAGTAATTACAGAGTCTGAGAGTAAATGATGGATCGATTCTAGAGTCTGTTAAGAGACTTACATTATAACAACAGAATTGCTTTCAGATAAACAGAAACATAACAATAATGTTGTTCAGCTTGCCTTCACCTGGTAATTTGGTGTTAGGTTCCACAAATGAGGGAAACCATTCGATGCTTGTTTTTCTGGGACTGTGTTACTTCACGTATCATAATGCCTTTGAGTTCCATCCATTCACCTGCAAAGTTCATGATGTCATCTTTCTTTACCACTGAGTAGTACTCCATTGTGTAGATGTATGGGTATATACCCACAATACTCATCCTACTGCAAAGATACATGCACATCCATGTTTATTGTAGCTCTCTTCACAATAGCAAAGAGCTGGAACCAACCCAAATGCCCCCCAACAGAAGAGTGGATGATAAAGCTCATTCTTAGCTCAAGGCTGCTCTGCTGGTCATCAGAATCAGAAGGGCTGAAGCGAGCCTTTCCCATGTCAAACCACAGAAATGAATTTACACTGTGATTTTGGAAAACTTCATTTTGGACAAGGCAGCCACCTTAAGAGGCTTCAGAGCTGCAATAAAAAATGGTTTTGTATATTTCTCTGAGACATGTTGAGTCTTGTGGGTATATACCCAGTAGTGATATGACTGCTGTGTCAGGTCTTGGGTTTAATTTGAGTTGTTTAAGTATTCTCCATACTGCTTTCCATAGGGGTTGCAGGCGTTTGCATTATAACCAGCAGTGAATGAATGTATCCCTTTTCCCCAAACCTCTGCAGAATTTGGTGTCATTTGTTTTCCTAACCTTAGCTAGTCTTACCACGGTAAGATGAAATCTTAAACTGGTCTTAATTTGCATCTCCTTATTAATTATTGACATTGAATACTTTCTAAGATATTTCTTAGCCTTCTTTATTTCAATTGTGAAGTGTCTGTTCAGCTCTTTACTCCATCTTTAGAGTGGGTCATTTGTTTCTTACTCCTTTGCTTTTTGAGTAATTTATATACACTGGATGTTAATGCTCTATCAGATGAATCACTCTCTCTTCACAGTAGCAAAGAGTTAGAAGCAACACATGTTTAAATGTGGTACATCTACACAATACAGTTTTATGCAGTAGTAAATATACAACATCATGAACTTTTCAGGTAAATGGATGGAACTAGAAGTCATTATGTTAAGTGAAGTAAAACAGTTCCAGAAAAACAAATGATGAATGATATCCCACATTTGTGGGGTACTAGCACCAAAATCCAAATTGTAAGCCAAACTGAGCACTGTCAATGTTATATTTCTTTTGATCTGAAAGCAACTGTACTGTTAAAATGTGAATCCCTTAATGGATTCTAGAATTAACCTACAATTTATTTTCAGACTTTCTGATTTTGGTATATGGGTAGAGGGTATGTATGCATGACTTAGAATAATATAAAACTAAAGGAGAAAATGTGAATTCCTAAACATATTTTGGAATTAACTTATAGTTTATTATCAGACATAATTTTGATATATGTGCAACATTATATATATAGGATATATTTAATTTTGATATATGTGTGACATCTATATGTATGCATTGTATATATGTGACATATATACAATACAAATTGGGGGGGAACAGAAACAACAAAAGGACTGGGTCAAAGAACTGACTGAAACAGTAAACTTCTGCCCCAAACAGTAAACCTCTGAATAAAAACACTTTCAAAAGACTGAGAAAAAAATGCAAGACTTGGGGCTGGAGAGATAGCCTAGCTGTTAAGAGCACAAACTGCTCTTGCAGAGGACCTGGGTTCGATCCCCAGCACCCACATGGCGGCTGAGAACCGTCTGTAACTCCAATTTCAGGAGAACTCCAGTTCCAGGGGAATCCGAGACCCTCTTCTGACCTCTGCGGCATTGCACGACATGGGTGCACAAACCTACATGCAGAGAGTACATTTATACACATATAAAATTAAATAAAATTAAAAAAATAAATTTAAAAAAAAATGCAAGACTTGTACGGCAGAATGCATGAGCTAAGGATGGGTGTGGGGCATGGAAGGGGTTATGAGTCTAAATTGGATTGAGAAATGCATGAAATGCAAAAAAACTTCAATACATTTCTAAAATGATGTCTCAGAAACACAAAAGGAAAACCCTATTCTTAGCTCAAAGCTGAATAAGCAAGGGCCCCACTTCTACTTCTCAGGCACCCACAGATGATCCTTACCTCCTGGAAGAACTGACCTGAGGATCCAGCAATCAATTTCCCTGAATTGTATGATTAAAACTTTTCCCAAAATTGTGTAAACTGTCTTAGAGATTAACCAGACTCTCTTTCTGCTGCTGATAATATGCTTATTGCTACTCACATGAATCCACTGCATGTAGGAAAAATTCCAGACACATGAGGAACTTAAAACCTGCACCTTTAAAATCTCAAGCTCTTCTTTTTCCAGATTCTGCAGCTGTGCTTTTCTTTTTCTCTTTGTTTGTTTGTTTGTTTGTTTTGGCCAAGCTGTTTTCACAGTCCTGCATTAATTACAATAATATCTTAATTAAAAACCAGGCGTGGTGGTGACCTGTAATCCCAGCACTCAGGAGGCAGAGGCAGGTGGATCTCTGTGAATTCAAGCCCAGCCTGGTCTACATAGTGAGTTCCAGGTCAGCTGGGGCTACAGGGAGACCCTGTCTCAAAAAGACAAAAAAAAAATCTCGATTAAAATATTGCTCTTGTGGTCTTTCTTGGTGGTCATAGCACTTTGTAACAATGTAATAAAACAAGGAGCTATCAAAACTCCAGATTCCTGTTTTCTTTAAAATAAAGGTAAGTTGCCATTCACAAGTCACTCCTAGGGAAGAGTACCATTCACTTTAAATGTAAAGTTATTATTTATCTGAGAGTTGATGGGGGGGCATCTGATATACTCTTAGACTGAGTCTGGGCATGTTCTCAGACAGACTGTATTTCAGTGGCAGTCTGAGGCAGAAGAGCAAAGCTAAGTAATCACAGACAGAAGAAGAGAGGCAGAATCCACACAAACACCCTCAGTAGCAACACCCCTCCTCCCTTTATGTGTGGATACGCTTTTGAGCTTCCATGTCTATGTACCCTGGCTCTTTTACATAATTCCAGTGAATAGGGTTCACAGCACCTGCAGTACTCTTGGTTCTGTTCTGGTTAGTTGTCTCTTCTCCAAACTCTTCGTGGTTAGGTAAGCACCTACCCAAAGCACAGCATGGGCAATGATGTACAGGAGCAGCTGTGGTCAACTGTATTCCTGAAAGCCTCACAAGAACTAGCACATTAACATTGACAGGATGGCTTGAGAGGGTCACTAGACTCTCCCCTAAAACTGTATTGATCTTCCCTCCTATAATCCCGTGAAGCTGAAGGTCTTCTCCCCAAGCTCCTGTGGTTCAGCAAGGTGCTGGAGTACATAAGAAGGTGGAACATTTACTAAAGCTCTGCACCTACACAGTACATGTGAGGTCATCAGCCATGTTCTGGTTGAGCTGTATGCTGACACAGCTGTTCTGTGGACACCTGCTCCTCAAAGTGCCCTTAATCCATCGTTTTATGAGAAAGGTAGTAAACTATTAGGAATCCAAGGTGAAATTGAGTGTGGTCAATATGTGCATTGCATGCATACATGTTCATAACTTACCAGGTGACACAAAACTTGTCACCACTCTTAAACGTGGATGCTCATAATTTTGACATTATGACCTACAGAAGTCAAGAACTCTGCAACTGTCACATGGATCTCTGTTAAAGGATCTAATGGAACAAACCCTGCAATTAGAGTCCAAATCACAGTGCAGTTTCCATTCAACATTCTTAAAAAATTATTTTCTCTGTGAGCACACATCCAATCATTGGAAAGTCTTCACTCTTGCCTCATTATCATCTTTTGGGCATTATCTAGAATTATTTCAAAATTATGTTTTAAGTGATACAAGATTTCTTAATGCTGTTTCCTCAAAGTCTCCCATCCTTCGACCATTCAGCTGCTTCCAAGAAAAAAATAAAGGTTAACAAAAAATGACAGTAACAACCACACAACACAATACAAAGTTTACAATATGTGTTCATAGAGCAACACACTAAATAAATGGAAATTTTTAGAGAGTAGAAATTAATTTTTCTCCGAAGTCTTAGATAGGTCAAAGTCAAAGTCAAGAAGCCCTAGATAGGAAGGGCTAGTGCTACATTGTAGCCTGGTGGATTCTACCATGTGCCAGAAACTTGAACTACAGTTGTTGAGAGTTTATGAGAGATCACTTGGGAATTACCTTTCAGTTCTGCCTGGTGGTAACTAGCCCAGGGCCTGCATACATAACAGGATAACATAATGTTCTAGTTTCCTTTGAAATGCTGAGACAAAACACTCTGACTAATTCCAGCTTTGGGAGGAAAGGGTTTATTGGGCTCACATCTCCTGGGTCAGAGTTCATTACTGAGGGAGCCCACCATAGAAACTCAGGGCAGGAACCCAGAGGCAGGAGATGAAGCACAGGCCATGGAGGAATGTTGCTTACTGGCTTGCTTCCCTGGCCCATGCCAAGCCTGCTTTCTTATACTGTACATAACAACCTGCCCAGGGGTGGCACCACCCATAGAGGGCTGGACACTCCCACATTGCTCAACAATCAAGACAATTCTCCACAGATGTGGTCACAGGCCAGTCCAGTGGAGCCAATTCTTCAATTGAGGCTCCCTCAACCCAGCTGTGTCAAGTTGACACTAAAAGTATCCAGCACATATGAGGTTTCTCTATACATGTGCACTGGAACCCATGGCCTACTTATATTCCACATTGCCATATCTTATAATGATTACAGTTCATCATAATAGCATTACACTGACTACCAAGAGTCTAGTTCATGACATGTCCAGTAATAGTTCATCACTGAACCACAGCAATAGCTACAATACAATCTAAAACTTAAAGAACAAACATAAGTCTTGCTGTAAGTTGCTCCTGCCTCAGAAGAAAGAAAATCACAATTGAAAATATACAAAGATGAGAGTTTCCAGTGTAATAAATACATCCAGACACAAAAGAAAGAAAGAAATTAGGGATTTTTAAAATTACAGTTGGGAGCTTGGTGTGGTGGCACACATCTTTAATTCTCACACTCCACTCAGGAAGCATGACAGGAAAATGATTTGAAGGAGTTCAAACAGACTTTGGAGGAACTGACCAGTGAAGGTTTTTCAAGGACATCAATGCCTGAAAATAATCATGAGAACAAGAAAATGCTGAGGAGAAAATGAATAACCCAAGAGTATTCACTATGGAGTTCCCCAGCGGTTTAAGCTTGGACTACCCTAGAAGTGCATGTCTTGAAGCTTATAGCACTTATTCCTGCAGAACATGCTCAATAAACCTTCTCCAGGGAACCAGGGACACTAGAGACACTTTTCTAGGATATAAACCATATATAAGAAATCTTGGTTCCCAGCATTGGACATAGCAAGGATATCAAGGCAGTGAAACATTTTAGTCTCTGTGGAAAATGCAGCAGCTTCCTGGGACTGCAGATTCCCTGGGTAGCTCAGGCCTGCAGATCACCAAACCAGGTCCTAGCCCTGGAAGGGAGGGTGAGGGAGAAGGTACTGGGAAGCCCAGAGAGAAGGCTAGAGGAAGAATGGACTCAAGAATGAGCTGGTAGAAATTCCATGGGGGAATAATTCAACTTTACTTTTACAACCCTGGTTATTTATTTATTTATTTATTTTATTATTTTTTTTTTAGTCTTTTTCGAGACAGGGTCTCCTTGTAGCCCCAGCTGTCCCAGAACTCGCTCTGTAGACCAGGCTGGCCTTGAACTCACAAAGATCCGCCTGCCTCTGCCTCCCAAGTGCTAGGATTAAAGGCGTGCTACACCACGCCCAGCAACCCTGGTTATTTATACCAGAATTTGTGAGGTGCAACTGGGGGTTGGGGCGTAGAGGAATTTACAACATATACTCCAGATCACTATAGGAATGTGACTTTATTTTGCCCAAAGCATCAAAGGCAGTGGTGGCAGGAAGGTTCTAAAAATAAGCAGGATATCAGCAAGGCTCCAGCCTGAGGGCTGGGGGTTGCCAGCTGATATCCTAAGTGCTTCAGCCAAATGGAATCCCCACAGCACTCCCCTTTTCTTGTTATTAAAGAAAGGCATTTGCCGTCATATAGTGTTATTATTTTTTTCTTCAGGGGATACTCTGGGAAGCGTGAGCCAACATGGCTCTTATCAGAGTAGTGCAATTCTCAGGTGTGTTAGGATATGTGACATCTGCCCAGTATATTAAAAGGGAGCCCTGAGGATATGGGGCCTCTTAATTTTTAACTGAGTTTTTAATAACCAATAGTTGCTAAAGAATATTTTATTAGAGTTAGAGACTTTTTTCAGTCTGGGCTGACCTCAAGATCTCCATACAAATCCTCTTTTTTTTTTTTAATTTTAGGGTGCTGAAATAAAAAAAATGATATTTTAGATTTATTTTAAGAGGCAGTTAACGACAAACATGATTTAGGGTGACTTGTTATTTTGGCTTGGCTGATTACAAGCCACGTGATTTGGAAATCTGTGAACAGTCTTTTAAAAGGTGAAAACACAATTGAAAGGCTCAAAAACTGCCTAGAACTTTTTAAATTTACTAATTGTGCACATTTTCATTTAATGATGTTTTTGGGTGCCCATGCATTAGATTTAATACCTTAATAAGCATACTTGAGATAAAATTTAACTTAACAGATTTTGAATGGCCATATTATAAAAAAAATCATCTCGCGATGAAAATTGATATGCAAGGAAGAGTACAATTAAAACTCAGTTTTGGGATTTAAAGACAAGAAGGACAGGATGAACACAGTTGATGCAGACAAAAACCTTTGACAAAATCCAGCATCCCTTCATGCTCAAAGCCTTAGAGGGAATTGGACTAGAGGGGTAATTCCTCAACATAATCAAAGCCATATACAAGAAAACCCACAGCCAACATCATCTTAAATGGAGAAATGTTAGAGGGATTCATCTTAAAGTTAGGAACTCTGCAAGGCTGCCCCTGTTGCCACTCCCCTTCAAATTAATGTCTGAAACACTGGCCAGGGCAATAAGGCAAGAAAAGTAAATTAAAGGAGTATTAATTGGAAATGACGTAAAACTATCCCTTTTCACAGATGAAATGATAGTTTACCTAAGGGATGCTAAAAACGCCACCAGAAAAACTTCTAGGAAAAATTGAGTGTTTCAGTAAAGTGGTGGGATACAAAATTAATATAGAAAAATAAGTAACCATTCCTTACACCAACAGCAAACAACTAAAGAAGGAATACAAAGAGAAATTTCCAATAAATTACCTAGGAACACACCTAACCAAAGACACCAAAGATCTCTACAATAAAAATTATATAGCCCTGAAGAAGGAGACTGAAGAAGATATCAGAAGATGGAAAGACCTCCCATGCTCATGGACTGGGAAAATTAATATAGTAAAAATGTCCATTCTACCCAAATTGATATACAGATTCAATGTTATCCCAATTAAAATCCCCAAGACTTTCTTCACATGCTTGGAAAAAAATCCTTAAATTTATATGGAAAAACAAAATATCCCAAATAGCCAAAACAACAATGAGTGGAAAGAGCAAAACAGGGGGGATTTCTTTACCAGAGTTCGAACTATACTACAGGGCTATGGTCATAAAACAACATGGTACTGGAACAAAAACAGACCTGTAGACCAATGGAACAAAACTGAAACTCCAAACTTGAGTACATACAATTTCAGCCACCTCATATTTGACAAGGGGGCCAAAAGAGACTCAATGGAGTAAAGCCAGCATCTTCAGCAATTGGTGTTGGCAAAATTGGATCACCACTTGTGGAAGAATAAAATTAAACCCCTACCTCTCACCCTGTACAAAAATCAACTCCAAATGGATCAAAGGCCTCAATGTGAAATACAAAACTCTGAAGGTGATAGAAGAAAAATTTAGCAGCCACCTACAAGACATAGGCAGAGCAAATGACTTTCTAAAACAGACAGAATCTGGGCAGGAAATAAGGTCAAAATTTGACAAGTAGGACCTTATTAAATTGAAAAGTTTATGACAGTGAAAGAAAAGATCAGGGAAATGAAGAGGAAACCCACAGAGTGGGAGGAAACCTTCACTGCTGATACATCTGACAGAGCACTAACTTCCAGGAGGTCAGCTTTCTGGTTTGTCAAAAGCCAGCTTGGGGTCACAGCTCAATTTTCTTTAGCCCAATATCAAGCCATCCCTACAGATCCTCTGGTACTCAGTAATAACTTTGCTCCATTTTAATTAATATACAAAGGAGGATGGATATTTTGCTTGGCTTGAGGTATGAAAACTGCGGAAAACTGCCCTGGGGGCCTCTTCCTGAAGTCTGGGTAGGCAGTCTTTCTCCTGCCTACTTCTGCAAATTCCTAACCCTGTCAACCTCTTCCTTTGATGTATTGAGCAAAGATGTCACACCTCCAGCTTACTGTTTATACAAACAGTAGATCTACTGCCCCTGGTAAAGCCAAGGTGCCCACTGTATATATCTATATCACCTGAACTGGAGGATTTTTTTTTTTTTGCTAAAATATGTCATATTTTCCTTAAGGAAGTATTTGAAGGTTCTTCCTTGGCAAGCCCAAACAAGCATCAATCTTGCTCTTGTGCTCCATACTGGGGGCTTTCCCTCCCATGGTCACCCAAGTGAAGTTCAGTAAGCACACGTCCTGTCTTGATCTTCCTGTACTGGCCTCCATGATACAGCCTGGGTTGTCCAATAATGCCAGTCTATAATCTGAAGAGGCTGAAATACCAGTAGCTGCTGAGTCCACAAGCTGGATATCTCAGTAGTCCCTATCTGGCATTGAAGGTTTGGAGGATTCTTGGAGAGACATGAGTCTTCAGTACATATTGGAGGGTTAAAAATCTGTGTCTCATGTCTTCAAAGAATGTCAAAAGTAGTGGCAGGCACAGAGTAGATGCACTTGCCAGTAAGAATTAAAGACAGGCAAAACAACCATGCTCTCTCTGTTTTTCTTTTTGTCTTTTTACTAAGATCTCAAGATTTTTAACTGAAGTCCAATTTCTCATACCTTACTGATTATTTCTGGTTATACTTTTCTTTTGGATACTAAGGCCACACAGTTAGCCCAGATTAACCAAGGTTTTTGTTTCCTCAAGGTCAGTTGAGGATCTGGTCCTCAGGGTTGACTCAAGTTATTTTTTTGGGGGTTTGGGGGGAGCCCCTGGCTCCTTTCAACTTTTCATTTACCAGTTCCATCCACTCAAGTACAAAATCAGGTCTGGCTAGACTAGGTTTCCATTTTTGAAGCATGAGCAGACTTTTTGCTTTGTAGACTGGACACTAACTGAAGTCCCATTATTGGATCTCCAAGATCTCCTTGAACAGGAAGACTGGTGACCTAAATTTGCAGGACATTTCAAGAGATTTCCTCATGGGTAGTCCCCTGAGACTTAGTTTACCTCTGAGGGCAAGGAACAAAGTTATCCCTTAGGTCCCTCGGCCAAATTGGTATTTGCATTAAGTATTGTCATTAAGCACCCAGAAAGGCTAAGTTACACTAGACTTATATATCTGTCAGATGTATCAGCAGTGAAGGTTTCCTCCCACTCTATTTACATATTTGTATGTATATATGTATTGAAGCAATGCAGGTTGGGGAGAACAGCAGCAACAAAAGAACTGGGGAGAAAATAAAAACAAAAAGACTGAAACAGTGAAGTTCTCCCCCAAAGAGTGAGCCTCTGCTTGGACAAAAAAACAAAACTGTCTGGAAAGACTGGGGGGGGGTGCAGGACATGTATGGCCAAGTGAAGGAGCTCAGGTCGGGTGGGGGGCATGGAGAGGGAAGAAGGGAAGTGACTCTAAATTCGATTGAGAAATGATGTATGATGTTTGGAAATAGTTTAATAACAACAATAAATTAATATATATATGTATATATTGTCGGGGTTTATCATCATCTGAGTGGTCCTTTATGCATGCGTGGACAACATCCACATGCTGTTTGTTGTTCTTCTCTCCTTGGTTTAACTCCGTCAAGGAGAGGGGAGGGCCCACCAGGGATTTTACCCCAGGAAATAGAAAGATAAAGGCAGACATATAGACAGACACACATACACGGACTTAGAGAAGGCCTGAGGGAATAGACTCAATTTTATTGTTGGAACTCAGGGCTTATATACTAACCCAGGCATGGGCCAGGACACGTACACACAATTGGGGGCTGGGGCAGGTAACTGGGGGGAGGGAACCTCAGGCTAAAATCCTGATCAACATTCTTTCCTGAGAGTTCAAAGGACAGTTCAGACTTTCACAGATCTGTGAGAGACAGCAGGGGTCAAGGCAGCCAAAAGAATTCCCGATGTCTCCCTATTTTTACTTTTATAAAAAGGCTCACTTGTCACAAACTGTTAATATTTTATCGTTGGGGAAATACTCCAGAATAGTGTGGCCCAACTTGTGTGTCTAGCTCAAAAGACAGGGGGATAGAGTGCTGCGGACAGTACTCCACCCAAGATGGGGGAACTTACCTAATTCCTTCTTGTCTTCTGAAAGGCTTTTGCTCCATGTTGAGGCACCAGATGTAGCCTTCTGATGTGGTACTCTTCCTCTCTTGAGCAGTGCCCTCAGATTCCAGGGACTGCAGATTCCTTGGATTGCTCTGGCCTGCCAGTCAGGGAGCCAGGTCATAGCCCTGGAAGGGAGGGGGAGGGAGAAGGTAATGGGATGCCCAGAGAGGGGTAAAGGAGGATGGACTCAAGAATGAGCCAGGAGAAGTTCCATGGGGGAATAACTTTACTTTTACAACCCAAGGTATTTATACTGGACCTTGTGAGGTGCAACTAGGTGTTGGGGCATACAGGAATTTACAACATATACTCCAGATCACTATAGGAATGTGACAATGTTTTGCCCAAAGCATCAAAGGCAGTGGCACCAGGCATGTTCCAAAAGTGAGCAAGTAATCAGCAGGGCTCCAGCCTGAGGGCAGGGGTGTTGCCAGCTGACTTCCTAAGTGCTTCAGCCAAATGGAATCCCCACAGTTGTTCCTTTTTAAGAGTAGACTGGACAAAAACCAACTAAAATAGAACAAATTACAGAAAATTAGGTATCTAATTTGAAATAAAAATTAATGCATATATGGTAACTTAAATTAACAGTCATTATTCACTGACTAATAAGGGCATCTGCTTATGATCCGTGCAGTCATTGATAGGTCATTCTTAAAAATGTCCACAATATGCATATATGGTTAAATAAAAGTTATAATCCCTGAGGATCGTGTCATGAAGGAGAATAAAAGGAAAAATAGATTGTTTCAATGATCCAGGAGAGTAGATGAGCATCTACAAGATCACTCAGAACACTAAAGTAAGATGATCACAACTTGCAGCCCACCCTGTGTCATCTAGAGAAATACTTTCAAACAAGCCATTAACAAACAATCACATAGAAGGCAGTGTGAATGAAGATAATTAATGCCACCAAATACGATTCACAAGGACATGCCCCCATATCATAACCACTCAGGAGAAGGGGATCATCACAAAAACTGTCTGAGAGGCAAGCTGCTCAGTGTGTTGTGGCGATCACCCCCAGTGTCTGTCAAGTATCTGCCATTCTGTCTATAGTTTCCTGCAGCAACAGCCTCTGGTACCACATCTGAGTGTGGATCCATATTTTATTCTGGTATTAGACAAGAGGATATCAGTTACAATCTTTAAATATCTGCATTTTTTTAGTTTCCTTATTAATCAAGAATATTTGGAACTGATCATTTGTATTTTAGTTAACTTCCATGATTATATAAACTTATGAATCTTATAACCAACATCATTGTTCATTTTAGTCTGAGAGCATGCAAAAAGTTATCCATCAGATCTTATAATTCTTTTTCTGTAACATGGGCTCTAGCCCCTGGAGACATCTTTCTATTGTACATGACCAGCCCCTAGCTTGATCTTTGACCACCATGAGAGCAGCTGCCATTGCTTGTCAGTTGATAATCTGGGTTCTCTTGTGTTGTTCTCTGTGGAAAGTACAAGAATTACCCTTGGTTGGCAGACAACTGTGACCTATGTGATCTTGAATGCTGAGGCAGTATAGCATAAGTATCCCGAACCCATGTTAGTGCACAGCACAGATGCTCAGCAGTCTGGATTTATGGGTGGATTGAAAGGATGCACACATGTTGTAGACCTTTACAAAGTAACTAGCATTGGTTCCATGAAGGAATTTTTTTCATATTTTCTCTGCCTGGAGAGGAGCAACCAATGGGAACAAGTGAGGAGATCAAGTAACATGGAGAGAAAAAGTGAAGGAAAGATGTCCTAAGAATACAATTGTAAAAGTAACAGTTCAGTGTCCTCTGAAAGTCTTTGTAATATTCATATTGAAACAATTGGGCAGAAAGAAATTCAGGTGTATTACCAGGAGAGAACTGATAATACACTGAGCTCTAATATCCAAGAGCTGCTTTCAGAATATCACGCAGAGTACAGCTCAGGAGAACATGAAGTTCCAGTCTTAAGCTGGTTATTTAGCTTCCCACAGTAGAATAAGCCTTGTACAATTTTCACCTGGAATCCATCTTATCCATGAGCCTTATTCATGAATAAGTAAGAAAGAGAAAACTGTCAGTAACCAAATAGACATTTTTAGGGTTTGTTTCAGATGAAATTTTGTGTGAGTGAAAGTTGAGATAGAGAGGGATAGAGGTATCTAGGGAGGGAGGAAGAGAAAGAGAAGGAGGGAGGGAGGGAGGGAGGGAGAAAGAGAGAGAGAGACACTATGGAAGAGACTTATTCAATGATTGTCACATAAGGGTACAGATATTGTTGTCTGGTTTAGAAGCCTTAAACCAATTTAACCTTAACTATTATCCTAAGAATTCATGGTCTGAATGTGTCTGTCTCATCATTTAATGTTTCAAATGCTGATTTTGAGAGCACACAATTCATCCTATATACCAATTGAACAAAGCTGATAAAAATTGACATATTCTGTTTCTCAAGTTAGTGAAGCAGGGCAAATGGGAACTGCTAAAGGAAAAGTTGCTATGGAAGGTTCTAGCTCATCTATAAAAAGATTGAAATTGAGGCCGGGCATGGTGGCGCACACCTTTAACCCTAGCACACGGGAGGCAGAGGCAGGCGGATCTTTGTGAGTTCAAGTCCAGCCTCATCTACAGAGTGAGTTCCAGGACAGCTGGAGCTACAGGGAGACCCTGTCTCAAAAAGACCAAAAAAAAGATTGAAATTTCCTCCTTACTGTCATGGTGAGGATGGCAGAAAGTAGAACCACAGAGCAAAGGAAGTAGTGTCTCTGGGGGCAGCTTAGCAGCTTAGATGTTGGTGGGAGTTGAAAAACTTGGGTATACAGGAAGTTCAAATTCATATCCCCTGCACCTGCTTCTGGGCTGAGATGCAGGGATGGGTAACTACACAGCATACCCCAGCTCTTACAAGCAGGTTTGTGTCTTGGCTCACTCTGAAGTCACACCACTGTGTCTCTTGCACAGTAATACACAGCTGTGTCTTCAGTGGTCAGGGAGTTTAGCTTCAGGGAAAATTGGTTCCTGGAAGTGTCTACTGTCATAGAGATTCCACTCTTGAGGCATGGGCTGTAGCTGGTACTTCCATCCTTATAGATACGACCCATCCAGTCCAGCCCTTTCCCTGGTTGCTGACGAAAGCATCTCCAATAGTAACCACTGCTAATAGAGTAACCAGAGACTGTGCAGGTGAGGGACAGGAACTGCGTGGGCATCAGCAGGCCAGACCCATATTTTGTTAGCTGCACCTGTGACAGGACACCTGAGGACAAAGAACCACAATGAGTCATGAGCTCAGGATCAGCAAACCTCTCAGAACTTCCTCTGAATCTCTTTGACACTTACAGCTGGCTTCCAGCAGAAGGAAAACAAAGACCCACAAGTGTTTCATGTTCTGGTAGATGAACTCAACGCCTCCCAGGAAATGTTCTGTCCACTGTCAGAAACCAGAATTTAAGTACATGTGTGGCTCCTCTGGTACCAAAGCTACGAATATGCATATGTGATTTTCCCATAAGTAAATTCATAAAAACAAGTGTAGAACTTCCCCCTTTGAATCCCCATGTGAGGAGGGTGATGGACAATATCTTACAGAGATCAACACTCTCTCATCCTGTTACCCTGACAATATTTTCACATGTTAAGAGGAAATGTACACAGTGGGCTGGTCTGAGGCCACTGTCAATTCCAAAAACACAATACTCTATCCTTACACACAAGGTATCCCAGAACAGCCCTGACTGACATTCTTTGCAGTACTAGGTGACCCTTTAATGTCATTATCTCTACTGGAAATCATTTGTGTCAATTGAACTCACTTTTGAGCACAAAGATACACCTGCTCTCTTTCTGTCAATGTCATAGCCCAATGAAAACCTAGGGCATACACCTGCAGCAGAGTCCTCCATTCAGCACTGATTCATGTGCATACATTGTGCTGAAGGTTCATCTTCTCCTACCTATTTGATGATCATAAACCTGACAGTGACTTCAAGTGCAACCCTGAAGTAGTGAAGCCTGAATGTTCCATAGTATGACTGGATGAAATAAATGATACATACACTATCTCTGCCTAGAAGCTTAAGCAGCTCAATAGCAGGAGAATGAAGCATGGCAGCCACACAATCGTGGACTCATACTTAGAAACAAGACCACTGATCTGACCTGCTTTTTGTTTGGGAAGGTAAGAAGAAATGAGCCTCTCCAAGGAGGTGAGCTTACCAGGTATTCCTGGGCTCATGGATCGATCAGATTAAATGAGGACTGACAACTCTTGCCCTCAGAGACTAAATGATCTTGAAGGAAAAATGATATGACTTCTGGTCAGAGTACATGCACCACAGTACATATGGTTATGACATGTGGCTTGGTTGCTAGGTTTTCATAGCAACAGAAAACTGGAAATTTACTTTCTAGAATGACCAGAACTCAAACTTAGGAATATAATTAAACATATAATTAAACATATAATTCATGATCAACTGTTAGTGCTGGCCTATTAAGGTATGGACTGCCTATAGATCCCACTGTAGAGATTTGTATGATGTAATGGTGGGTACGAAGGAGACATCTACATGTCTACCTGTTAAATTCAATAAGCTGATTTTGGATGTCAGGTGATTTCCCATTTGTTAAATTTGCCATTAAAATAGTGTAAGTGATAAGGAAAAATGTTACTCTCTTAACTACTCACCTGGATGGAGATTTGGAAATCACTGCTTAGGTCATTCTGGCATGCTACACCTGTAGTCAGCAGCAAAATAAAAATTCATCAAGATATGAAGGTGAGGTCTGGGGTGACTTGACTATCTAGGAGTCTCTTAGGACCTTAATACATAGTATCCATATCCATGTGAAATATAATTTGTGTGCTTTTGTTGTTCTCTTATCATTTTTAATATGTCCTGATGCAATGCTGTAACACAGGGTCCATATCCTTCCTGAAAACAGAAATCTTTAAAACAATATATTTCTACAAGTTCTTGAGGGTTGGACCCACAGGCTTCATTGTAAGTGTGTCTACAGGCTTTGCCATCACTCAACACTGCACCCTGCTATCATCCCAGATGTCTGCAATGATAAAATGTCAAAAATTCAGAAGCAGCAGGTGCTGTTGGCCAAGTCTGTCATAAGAGCACTGATGGGGGAACACATGAGCTATGGGTGTCTGATTTTGACCTGGGGATTGACCTTGGAGAATTCACCTACAGCACTTCTTTGGCATACTTCTTCCAGATAGTGCTTTCAGATTGCACTCAGCTATGGGAGCATTGGGAAAGTGCTTAGAATTTTAAGTACTATTTCTTCAGGTAACAGCTGTCTTTCCTTGAAGTTTTTTTCTTTTTTTTCAACCTGTAGATAGTTTCTCATGACGTTAGTGCATTAATGATGAAAGGTTGGAAAACCTGCCCTTGTCTCAGGAGTGACTTAATCCAATCAAGTACTTTTGACCGCAACCCAGGCAGTGGAGCTCAAGCTGGTCCTTTTTTGTTCTGGAACCCATGACAAACCTCAGGAATTATTGAAGCTTTCCAAACACACAGTCTGCTCAAGAGGAAAAGCTACAATGGATTCTCATGGAGAATTCTGGATGTTGGAAGCAGCAAGGGTCCTCAGAACTTCAGGAAGAGCTAATAGCTACAACCTTCTGTTCAACTTGTTAGTAGCTGTATTGCTCACTACCATAATTTGTATTTAACTTCACAAATATCTTTATAGATCAGTGGGACTTGCTGTGAGATGCAGAGCATGTAATACTTCTGTAATTATCAAATCTGAGTAGATACCAGTCCACAACCTCATCATCCATTATTTTTTGTATCGACAGCTATGGAAGATGTATGCAATGGTCCACAGATTGTATGCCTCCTATGCACCTCCCTGTCCTTGTCTTTGGTGACCTGCTATTGTCTGGATCTGTGTAATTATATTTGTTAAATAATATACCACAGTTGTCCTAAATAGCTCTATTATTTCTTTTCATGACTTTCTCTTTAGCCTAAGTCCATTGATTTCCCCAATGTATTCATTCATAAGTGAGAGGACTTTTTCCTTTCAGTGGTGAATGATACTCCATTGTACATTTACAACTTTACCTACTCATCTTATTCAGGTTCTGTTAGATATTTGCGCTTTGTCTAATGTCCGGACCCAAGATTTGGGAATAGCACTGGAATACAAGAAGGCAGGTTCCTCAGAAAACACGTGCCCTGACTCCTTACCCTCCACAACACTATCCTCAGGAATTTTATAATAGCTATTATAATTTGAGTTAGGTATTTGACTTTCATTTCTATTATCATTGATATGTGCAAATCTCCATTTGCATGAAAGCTTATATTTTTACTTTAGTTACTAATACATAGTCACTGTGCATAGTGATGGGCTTCAGACAGATATTTTTCTTCAGGATTACTGTATGATATGAGACTCTTTAGTGCTCCATGTCCACAATGCCCCCTTCTCCTAGCCACCTTCCTTGTCTCATCTTTTTCCTTTTGTATCTTTTTAAATATGGTCCATCTTGTTCTTCTGACATGTTTTTCTTTGTTTCTGTAAATTGCTAAGATAAGATCATAAATGCTTCCAACAGAAAAATTACAGGCATTTTGTAAAGTTTCTGTTTTATACATGTTGTGTGTTTTCATCTTGGAGTCAGTTTTACCAAAAGGTCTTTAAACAACCAACAGTAACACAAAGGTCTGACTATGGTCATTCCTGCTATGAAATTATCCTTTTCTAACTTCATAAACTCTGGAGCACAGTGGGACTTCATCTCTTTGGCCATGAGGTTTTGAGTTAAACTGTATGGAGGGCTCACTTAAACGAGTACACACTTCACAGGGATCATGCATTCCTGCTTTAAAATGTGTTATTGCATCAACAATAAGCATTAATGTGTACTAATTAAATGAATGAATTTTCCCATGTCCACAAGAATTATCTATGAAAGTGCTAAAATTTCTTGATTCTCATCAGCCACGGTAGTAAATTTATTTTCATAAAGTATACAATGAAAATATTTAACATTTTTCCTTATGATAATTTTCAACATTTTTATTGCGTGTCTAGTTATATAGAAAAAAAAAGTAACTAACCACCTTAAACGTATGTCTCATAAACAACGTATGTCTCATAGCAGAAACAAACCACATGGTGAGTTAGCAGAGAAATCATGATGGAACTGACAGTCAAAATCCCCAAAATGTTTGAAAGGAAAAGGAAGAAATGAAATCTTTTCCGATGCAGAGGCCACATGTTCTGATCTTTTGAATGTGGATTTTTCTGGTGCTGCACACCATATTCATATATATATATATATATATATATATATATAACATTTCTGTATGTTATTTTCATTTTGAAGAAAAACAAGTAGCTATTAGAGTGATTTATTTCCCCCCAAACAACTACTGAACATCAACTAACCTTTGGCACATAGTGTTCAGCTGTGTGGAATTCAGAGTGATCTGGATTTCTGAAAGCAAGGCAAAGGTTGGGTTATATTCGTGCTCATAAAGTTCACCCTTGAAGGTCAGCCTCCAACACAAAGAACGTCACTTCTGTATAAGTTCTATTATCTCACATTTTCATCCATATTTATTCCTTACATTCTTCTGTATCCCATGGCTCACATTTCTGCTCAGTTTGTGAAGAATGGGATGGACCTCAGTTTCTTATCCTATACATTTTTCTTGTTGAAAGCTAAGCAGGCAAAGAGACAGTGAACTTAGTAATGAAAGAGGCTGTTCCAGCTTGTGACACTAAAGTGAGTCCATTATAAGAGTCACGTTTGCCAAGGCGAAGATCTATATATATATATATCTATTCTCTATATATAATATGTTATTATTAAAATATGGTGTGCCAGGCACAGAAAAATCCACATTCAAAGTCCAGAACCATGTGGCCTCTGCATCGGAAAAGATTTCATTTCTCTACCTTTCCTTTCAAGCATTTTGGGGGATTTTTGACTTCCTTTCCAGCACTGATTCCTTACTCTGCAACCTCAGACCAACTGTTGGTTTGTTTCTGCTCTGGATACGCATACCGTTGTTATGAGCAGTACCGTTTCGGTTGGTTGTTACTCCAATTTTTTTCTATATAACAGACCCAATCTAAATCAATGTTGAAACCTTCTCCTGGGCCCCATGTTAAATCTTTTCACGTTCGTTAGCCTCTGATATTACCTACCCGTGGGGGCTGTGACGATCCACCGACCTAATTTCGCACCTTTCATGCTCCTTCTTGTGGCCTGAAAGGCTTCCTTCCTTTAATCTATGTCACCTTACCTGCATCTATTGTTTTGACGCAACACCCCTTTTAACCAGCGGACCTGCTGTCCCTGTGAAGTGTGTACTCGTTTAAGTGAGCCCTCCATACAGTTTAACTCAAAACCTCATGGCCAAAGAGATGAAGTCCCACTGTGCTCCAGAGTTTATGAAGTTAGAAAAGGATAATTTCATAGCAGGAATGACCATAGTCAGACCTTTGTGTTACTGTTGGTTGTTTAAAGACCTTTTGGTAAAACTGACTCCAAGATGAAAACACACAACATGTATAAAACAGAAACTTTACAAAATGCCTGTGAGGGTTTTTCTGTTGGAAGTCCTTATATGATCTTATCTTAGCAAATTTACAGAAACAAAGAAAAACATGTCAGAAGAACAAGATGGACCATATTTAAAAAGATACAAAAAGGACAAAAGATGAACGGAAGGCTGTTGTCTAGAGAAGGCGGCCTTGTGTGACATGGAGCACTAAAGAGTCCTCATATCATACGCGTCCTCCTTAATGCAAAAATATCTGTCTGTCAGCACCGCCTTATGCACAGTGACTATGTATTAGTAACTAAAGTAAAAATATAAGCTTTCATGCAAATGGAGATTTGCACATATCAATGATAATAGAAATGAAAGTCAAATACCTAACTCAAATTATAATAGCTATTATAAAATTCCTGAGGATAGTGTTGTGGAGGGTAAGGAGTCAGGGCACGTGTTTTCTGAGGAACCTGCCTTCTTGTATTCCAGTGCTATTCCCAAATCTTGGGTCCGGACATTAGACAAAGCGCAAATATCTAACACACCAATAGCATGACGCTATCGGTAAATCCGTTGTAAACGTGTCCAAGGAGTATCATTCCCACTGAAAGGAAAAAGGCCTCTCACTTCTGAATGAATACATTTGGGGAATCAATGGCACTTAGGCTAAAAGAGAAAGTCCTGAACAAAAATAATAGAGCTATTTAGGGACAACTGTGGTATATTATTTAACAAATATAATTACACAAGAAAAAAAATCCAGACAATAGCAGGGTCACGCAAGTACAAGGACAGAGTAGGTGCATAGCTGAGGCATACAATACTGTGGACCATTGCAAATACATCTTCCAGTAGCTGTCGATTCAAAAAATAATGTATGAGTGAGGTTTGTGATGGTATCTACTCAAGATTTGATGATTACAGAAGTAATACATGCTCTGCATCTCACAGCAAGTCCCACTTGATCTATAAAAGATAATTTTAGAGAACGTAAATACAAAATTATGGTAGTGAGCACATACAGCTACTAACAGTTGAACAGAAGTTGTTTGTACTATTTAGCTCTTCCTGAAGTCTGAGGGGGGGGGACCTTGCTGCTTCCCAACATCCAGAGATTCTCCATGAGANTATATATATATATATAGGAATTCAAATGCAGCAGGAAAGATGACAGGGAAAATTTGTGAGATTTAGGGTTGAATGTTTTGAGTGGCTGATTGTTCAGATATGAACAAGAACTCTAATTGTATTTCAAAGATGACTCAATGAATCTGGGGCCACTGCAGGTAGGTTCAGATGATTGAAAGGTATAAAGACCATGAGGGCCAGCTTAAGGTATAAACAGCATGGTTATGATATGGACTTCCAGAGTGACTTAGTTATAATGACCAGGGAACCATGAGTAAACCGTAAACATGGTTGTTATATAACTCATTATCTAACCAATTTCCCAAATAAAACAACTTTGTTTGATTTCTTATACAATAAACTTGGGACCAAGAGCACATGCTTATTCCTGGGGAAAATAAAGTATGTCTCAGTGTCAGTGGAGTGGTGTCTAAAATCCACACCCACATAGATGGAAAAATCATAAGAATATTATATAATATTAGATATCGAAGTAATGGATATTCCTTCAATACTTTATTAAATTAAGCATATATGATTTCCAAACACTGCACTGTGATCATATTTAAAATGAATACTAATGGTCAGTGGAGGATGCCAACAGTTAAGGAAACCTCTTGCATTAAGTTAATAAGTTTTAGAGGAAAAATACATGGAGGACCCTAATGGAAAAGAGTCCCCTTCTTCATTCTATGTACAGAGAAGTGAGGCTTAGAGAAATGACTTGGTGATCACACCTCTGATTTCAGAAATTAGAGGATAAGGTATAAGAATAACGTAGAAGTTTTGGATGATGAAGCATAATGAAGGGAAAGCATTGTTTCTCACAGTGGCCTTCAGAACAGTGCTGTGCAATGGAACCATCTTCAATGAAGGAATTGCTTGAATTTGCATTGTCCAAGAGTGCAGTCACTAGTATGCCTCTAGAGAACTGAAAACAGTTAGGCAAAGGAACAGCATACAACTTGGCAGCCACAGAGGTCTAATGGCATCCAGATTATATTGATGTCATCTACAGTCATTGGGAATTCCCTGTGCTTTCTGATTTTACTCCATGTATTTCCAGCTATGTGATCAGGAGCATGAACATTCACCATTGCATTTAGTGCTACTTATTTGATGTACCACGTTGACTACAGGAAATAGAGACATTTGTTTTCACCTTGTCCTTTTTATTGCATTGTTGCTTTATTTAGGGAACAATAAACAGCATATAGAAGAAAATAAAAAATTACAAACAGCTAATTTCTTACTACTGCTTACTAGCATAATAAAAATGGAATGATGAATTAACATACCATCCAAACATCTGTCTCTATACCAAAGTAACCTACCATAACAATTAGTACTGTTTAAATACCTATATATCTAATTGTGTCTGCTTCATTAGTAGGATCGAAAGGCTATATATTATACTGTTTAAATACCTAAATATCTAATTGCATGTGCTTCATTAGTAGGATCGAAAGCTGGCAGCCCATGAAAGAAAACAGCCAGAACTGACTAGAGACCAAGACATCAGCTCCAGAGAAAGTAGAGTGTTTTGCTTCTCATCCACCTGTGCCCCTTTTCTAAGCCTAGGGAACAATCTGCAGAAGAGGGGGCGTGGTAGAATGTAAGGGCTTCGATTGGGGTTAATGGTGAAACTACAACAATATAGACTGGACACTCATTTGATCAACTTGATTGAACATACAAGCCCCCCC
>VZQC01001790.1:214153-270863 GCA_009823505.1 Rhizomys pruinosus | reverse complement strand
TGTTTTTTTTTAATTTTTATGTTTTGACCTATAGATGCTTAAGTTGTATTACACATACCCATAAACAGGAACCAAGGTGTAAGTTTTCATCAAATTTACCCAAACAGTTTACCATTGACTGTATGCTTATTTGGGAAGTGAACTTAAACTTAATTTCTTTAAATTATCCTACAAGTAAAGGAAAAATGTTACAAGGTGATACTGTATAACACAGACAAATATAGAGATCATTTGTGTACCTTAACCCCAAAGTTTTTGTTGGAACGTCAATACAGATTATGAATAAAACAATTAACATTTATGTTCCCAATTAGTACAAATGTATTACCATTTTAAACTTCAAACCTTACAAAGTGGGTTTTAAATAACTATCTTCCTCCAAGCTCTTGGCCTTCTCCAGGCCTGGCATGAAAACCTGCTTTAAAGATTTTACTATATCTAGCTCTTAATAAAATTTTCTTTTACAGTTCTTATGCCCATCAGTTAATTAAAGACTGGCTAGATATGCCCCAGGAGATGTTGTTACCATCATAACCATCTTGATTTTTTTTTTGTTTGTTTTGTTTTCATGGGAGCTTCTAGGAAGCTTTCTTTGTCATGAACAGGTGCATTGCAGTTCTGCTAAGGGGAGGGGGACACACAGTGCCCACTATGTGGACATTGTGGGGAACTGGCCTCATTGCGTAGAGGTCAGTTGGTCACTCCTGTGACCCGACCGGAGAGGTATCTTCCTACTCAGGTCCTTAGCCTGGGACAACAAGACACGTTTCCCACTCTTGGCTGAAACTTTCCACCTACCCAAGTCCAGGACAGGAATTTCACACCAGCTTCCCAGGTTGGTGGTCCGCAAAGGGATACTTTTTCCAAACCAACTGGTCACCCAAATGAAATGCAGGTCTCAACACCAGCTACCCACTGGTCATCTGAACAAAATGCAGGCTTAGCCTGTATGCGCACAAAAAATTTAAAAAGAAAAATGGTGGCCGCGAATTCCCCAATGATGTTAATCGGAATTCAATTTTTTTTTAATTTTTTAAATTTTTAAATTTTTATACCTTTTATTTTTTATTCCCAAATACCCAAAAACTTATTAACACTTTAATACAATGAAAACCTGGTTGCATCTTTGTTTTAGATGTTGAAAGAGTGTAACCAGTAGGTGGCAGTGTAGATCCATTATTTTAAATTTTTTAATAGATAAACCATAACCTTTGTTGAAATTGAATTATGTTTTAGCTGTTTAATATAAATTTGTGTCTTGAGAAAAAAGAGCAACGTTCCAACTCAGAGGCAATGTTTTTACTGGTATCATGGCTGTTAACATTAAAATATATTTAGAACATAAGTACTCACATCCATACACATGTGTGCATACACATACATACACACATACATACATACATAAGAAAGATTTGTTAGGTTGACCTGTAAGAGAAGAAAGCCATATTGTTTGTTGTCCAATGAAAAACATGAAATTTTTGTAATTTGTTATAGGGTTATTTTTACATAATTAGAATAAATGTCCTAGTAACTCATAAAACAGGTGAGATCCATATGCCACCTCTTAGGCCCATTTGCAACCACTTGCCTTCAATGAACTATACCTAAAGTTTACTATTCTTTCCCTATCCTGTCCCTTCTTGTTAATTACTCCTAAGCTGTCCCTCTGTTAAGCCTAACTGTCCCTATGCTATTTACAAATCTAAAGATTACGGATTCCCAAAAGTAGACAGGCCAAAGTTGTTTGTAGTCTTGGAATGATCCATCTTGTCTTGCTATTAAGGACTTTGGAAGAATAATCATTATCCATAATCACAACAATTATAGCCATTATTAATTGTTATTAATTATCAATAATTATTATTAACTATTATTAGTCACAGCTATCATTAATAATTATTATGAATGATAATTGTCAATAATACCCAACAACAATGAACAATTTACCATTAGACTGAATTTTTATCAATTATTATTAATAATTATATTCAATAACAACTATAAACATTAATAACAATTACTAATAATAATTAACAACAATCTATCATTAAACTGAATAATATGCATACTATAAACCCAATTAACATTGTTAACACTAAGGGGTTTAACACAAACTTTTTCTATGAATTGAATCTATTTTGTTTGTAGTTAGCTAAATAGATTTAAACCTGTAGGATTATAATGAATTAGAAATGGTAACTCGCATTCACTCACACATACACACAGCTTGAAGATGGGCTTAAAGAAACATAAAACAGTTTTATTCAAAAAATTTCTCATTTAAATTGAACCAAAATATCAATTTATGTTTTTAAAGAGACTTTTTCCAATGGTCCTTAAAAAAAGACAATTTATCGGAGCAAGTTTGTTCTGTTAGAACTTCAAGGCCTATAAATTCTGCTAGAAATCCATCTATCTTGTTTCCAAAATACTGAAGTCAAAAGAATATTACCTAAAATCAAAATTCAAAGGGCATGATTTATATGCCATGTGCTAAGTGCAGCAGCTGGTATGCATGCACAGCAGGCAGGCTTATGGCGCCAGGCCAGAGCTCAGACCACATGTGATCTAGAATTCTGTGAGAAGAGATTTATAAGGTGAAACACATTTAAAAGGAGCAAGATAAAATTAAATCAACCATATCTAGGGTACCCGGGGGTTAAGTAAAAATATTACACTTTAAGTTAAACATGCTGAGATGGATTCGAATTACTGTTAGCTAAATCCTAACCTTGTATCTACAAATAGCCAGCAGGTTTTAGGTAAGAAGAGGTAGATTTAGAAAAAAACCCATAAGAAGACAAGAGAGCAACATACTTTTATCCAAAAACAGACTTTGTATACAAAATTTAAGAGAAAAATGGCCAAGGCTTGAAATTATCTAGAAGAGGATGCTCTTGGAAGAGGGCAGTTCCATGAAAGGCCTTAATTTGCAACAGAAGAAAGTGGGCTCAGGTGGAGGAGAGCTACCAGGAGAAAATTTACATATGAACAAGTTAAGATTGGAACAGAACTTGAGGAGCTGGTTCCTCACAGTCTTTCTTGGGGGGGGGGTGGAATTAAAACCAGAAAGTTTTGCAGACCTGTAGAATTACAAAAAATTGTCTTTAAGACCAAGCATAACTGCTAAGCCATAATATTAAATTCAACCTTGAGGTCATTGGTTTTTATAGCCTGCAGGAGTGATCATGCAAGGAGGCACATGCATGGAAGGCACTGGGTGCTCCTTCTGAAACAAATCAGAGGCAGGCTCCCACATGTACAAAGTCATATGCCCTCAGACCACTGTCCATCCACCGAATCCCCCCCCATCCAGCAGGAAAGATGGCTTCACCACAACAGATAGATATCAAGAAAGAGAGGAGAAAGAGAAGAAAAGGGCAAGATGTAGGGGTATGCATACCTAAGATGTCAAGGTTTCCTTCTGCCACACATTCGGACGCCAATTGTGGTGTCGCCACCGAGATTTGTTGCAGGGCCCACTTGATCTCCGGATGACCCATGTGGAAAATACACACAGGAAAACACACCACATTACACATGTTGAGGTTCAAATGCAGAGAGATTTTATTCCAAAATGTCTGCTTTAAATATCCATCATGACTCAATTCTCAGGGCTGAAACCTAAAGATCGTTTCTCACGAACCCACCCCATGGGGGTGGCCAGAGAGGTACCATTTGCTTAGAAGAATCCACCCAGTTTAACTAAGTTTTCCCACAATCAAGATTATGTTTAATAATATAATTATTTTATGCAAAACTAGATCTACTTTCTAACATATGCCATCTGAAATGTCTAGTGCTCAGGTTCCTAAGCCTGATGCCGATATCATATATGGGCTCCATCCTAGGGATGGACTTTAAGTCCATCTAAAGTGTGGTTGGTTGTAACCCATAATATCCAGGCCACCATTGCAGTGATAGGCATATATAGCCAGGTACTTTATTATTGTAGGGTACAGGATTAATTTCTGAGTAATGTTGATGATTTTCTCCCTTCTGGAATCATGCATAGCTTCTAAAAATTTAGCCACAAGAGATGAAGCTTTGGAGTAAGATACAGTTGATTTCTCACTGTTTGTTTTGTAGCTCATATCTGTAGGGACTTTAGCAGTTGGGACTTTCTATCCAGTTCTTGAGAGTAATGGACCGTAGGCCCAATGGAATGCATGGTTTTAAGGTGTGTGGGAATCTTTGTCAGTATCTACATGAGAGCAAGTCAATTCCAGATATTGAGGGCTTTTTTCTAGAAAGTGCAATTACCAACTGTTGTAGAATAATCTTTTATTATATAGATATATAAATATATATCTTATATATATATATAGATATTATATGTCATTTATATGGCCTTTTTATAAACATATTTTGTGTTACTTATGCCTCTGCATAATCCCGCCTCAGGCATACCCCCCCCCCATTCTCCACCCCATGTAATCCTTCCTAGTCTACTGTTGACCCTTCTCCCTGCAGATCACTGCATTCTGAGCAAGTCTGCAGGCCGTTCCTTCCTGCCATCATATCGCTAGACAACTTCCAGATCCTTCAGGTATTGTGACACACTCAGGATGTGGGTTGTCTCAGTGTGCTTGCCTCACACAGTAATAATGCCTGAGTCCTCAGATGTTAGGCTGCCCAGCTCCATGTAGGCTGTGCTGGAGGATGTGTCACTGGTCATTGAGACCCTGCCCTGGAACATTTGTGCGTATTTTGTGTTGCCATTGCCAGGCTAGATATATCTAATCTACTCCAGGCTTTCTCCAGCATGCTGCTTCACCCAGTGTATATAATAGTTTGTGAATGTGTAGCCACAAGCCTTGCAGGACAGCTTCACTGAGGCTTCTTCAGCTCAGATCCAGATTGCTGAAGCTGGATCTGGGAGTGGACACCTGTGGAGAAGGTGCAGAGTGGATGAGATTTTCACCTGAAACTCTGGCACTTCACAGACCTAGAAATGATCCAGCTCCAGGACATGGTGAGGACTTGTGTATTCATGGACTCTGAGGACATGATTGTTCCTGGGGTAATGTGAAGTAAAGAGATTTGTGTATTTACCAAGACAGAAGTGGGTTATTTGCATATGCATGGTTCAGAGTTCTATATAATTCATGATGCAGGAGAAGGAATGGGTTGATGAGACCAGGATCATAAAGCAATATGCTGTTGTCCAAATCCTAATCCCAATGAAATATATCCCTTGTCCCATCACTGATCCCTGTATAAACAGAGATTTCCCCTAAGAGAAAGAAGTACCCAGGGACCAGATGTTAATATTGGGCCATATTGAATGGTGCATAGGCCACCTATAAGCTGCTCAGGGTTAAAAGTGCCCCCGATGCTTAACAGGTGAATTTAGGCCCATGTGTTCCTATAACAGATTAGTAATGAACACTGGAGAATGCTATCCATCCCACATCAGTGACCCCAGGAACTTGAACAATTGTGATATCAGCAGGGCAGTCTTGGAACATTTTTTTAGAATGTTCTCAGGTTCCTGAGTCAGAGAAGTTCCATAGAAAAGTTTTGGTCTAATGACATTCCACATGAGCGACCTATGACCATGAGTTCATAGAAATCATGTATTGTAGTCTTTGTGGCCTCATAATTTGATTTTATTTAACCATGAAAATTTATTGTTCTTGAACATGAAGTAATGCTGTGTAATCGAGGCTTGGGTTTTGCAAGATCTCTGGAGGTGACGATTTGATGAATAGAAACCAGAGATCATGGTAGAATCCCCCCCCCCGCTCCTTCACATACTTTTGAATTTGCTACATTGCCCTTGAGTACTAGTCGATCTACAGCGCCCCCTGCTGATCCTGTGTGTGAGAGTTTTTCTCTAGTCTCACATAGGCCTCTCACTATGGTTCTTTTACTGTAAATCAAGACCATGTTCTCAATTCTCATACAGCTCCGATAGTTTGGGAATGACTTTGTTTTCTATCTGAAATTAGACATTTCAGGGATGAACTATAGAGTGTGTCTCAACTGTTTCCAATATTTTCCATCATCTTCAAGCCCTTCAGGAGCTCTGGGATCCATGAAAATATCTGCACTGACTCCATCAGGTAATTTCTTCACCCCTGTTGCTGCATGGGACAGAAGCCCTGCAGACAGAGTGCAGGATTGAGTTATGTGCTGCAGTGTCACATCTGAGGCTCCCTGCTTGCCTTCCTTATAATCAGATGTATGAATCACAAGAAATAGAAGGTATAGAATATATATTTACAGATAAGTTTAAAACAACTGAAAATATCCTGACCATTGAAAAGAAATATTTGTTTAAAGAAATATGAACGCTGATTCCATGTTTGTTGAATTCAGCATTTGCAGTAGTGGTTGATTGTACTTTATATATAACATCATAAACGGAAAGAGATGATCCATTTGGCACAGATCTATTCAGGTGAGAGATGCTCATTTAGTTCTTTCCCAGCTCTGGTCTCTCTCAATGTAACTTCTGCATGCACACCCTTATTTCCAGGAAGGATATGAGTTAGTGGAGATTCTCATAGACTATTACCTACTGGATTTAATGTTAGTGAATTAATGTTAGTGAATTACTAGAGTAATGGGTAATTAATGGAACCAAGAATTACATATTTTTCTAATGTTGATTTGAGTGTGTGCATAGGTGTGTGTGTGTCTGTCTGTCTGTCTGTCTCTTTGTGTGTGTTTTGCATGAATTGATGCAAATGCATTAATTAATAGATATGTAAATATAATATAGCACATAAAACTACAGTGGACAGAAATAACATGATCCCATTAGTACATACAGAAAAAAGCCTTTGACAAAATCCAACAACCATTCATAATAGAAGTCATGGAGAACTTAGGGAACATTGGGTATATCTCAATATAATAAATGTAACATAAAAGAAAACCACAGAGAGTAACATATGAAATGGAGGAAAATTGAAACAATTTCCACCCCACTGAAATCAGGAACATGGATTTCATGACTTTAATTGTTGTTTAACAGACAAAATTTTATATGCACTAATAAACAAAGTAGTGTATACAAATTTAAAAGGAGTAATCATATTATATCATTACAAATGATATGATACTGCATATAATATACCTTAGTGATTCCACCAACAAACTTCTACAGCTGGTAAATAGAGTCAGCAGTGTAGTAGAATTTGAAATTGTCACTAAGAAATCAGTGTCTTTCTTATATAACAACAACAGACAAGAAAGAAATTGAAAAATCATCCATTCATGACAGCCTAAAAATTCATAAAATATTCTACAATAGATCTAATCAATGAAGTGATGTGTACTGGGAGAACATAATTGAAGAAGATACCTTTAGATAGAAAGACCTCCTCCCATTGTCATAGATTTGTAAGTAGAATTAATATTTTGAAAATGGCATTCCTACCCAAAGCAATCTACAAATTCCATGCAATACCCATTGGAATTCCAATAAAATTATTCTGAGAAATTGAAAAATCTTCCTAAGTTTCATATAGTAAAGGAAAAACCCCCTAATATAATGAAAACAATGTTGAAAAATAAAAGGAAATTCTGGAGGTATTACCACCTTTGACTTTAAATAATATTACAGAGTTATAGAAATAAAAGCAGCTTGCTACTGGCAGATAAATAAAAAGCAGATCCAATGATCAGTGCAATAGAATTGAAGACCCAAATTTAAATCCATTCATTTTTCAGCACCTGAATTTTTGCAAAAGAGCCATAAATACATACTGGAGAAAATATAGCATTCTCATGTAATATTTCTTTTTACTGTATAGCAGCATGTAAAAGAATATAATTCAATTCCTACCTCTCACTTTGTACAACATTCAACTCCAAAAGGATCAAGGACATCAACATAAGAACCAATACCCTGAATTAGATAGAAAATTCCTTAAGGAATACATTGGCACTGACAGGCAAAGGAAAGGACTTTTTTACAGGACTCCTACAGAGCAATCATTAATTTCATCAATGTACAAATATGACCACAAGAAACAATAAATGAGCCATACCATCAATGACAACATCATGCAAGTGAAGTGCCAATGTAAAGAATGGAGAAAACCTATTTAAAATATCTTATAGAGCTGATTAAATTTTGGATCTCATTATTATTTTTCAATTCAGTTATAGGAGAGCTGGCCTAGCGGTTAAGAGCGCCGACTACTCTTACAGAGGACACGGGTTCGATCCCCAGCACCCACATGGTGGCTGAGAACCGTCTGAAACTCCAAATCCAGGAGAACTCCAGTTCCAAGGGAATCCGAGACCCTGTTCTGACCTCTGCGGCACTGCACGACACGGGTGCACAGACTTGCATGCAGACAGTACATTCATACATGTACAGAAATAAAAATAAAAAAATAATAACTGATTATAATAATTGATGTACTACTATACCAGATGTCAATCCTGTATGTTGTAACACCTGGCATGGCAAGATATACCACTAGTACAATAGTGGAAAGAATATTCTAGGAACAACCAACTATTTTTTTTTTTTTTGTATGTGTATGAATGTACTGTCTGCATGCAGGTCTGTGCACCCGTGTTTTTAATTGGATTTATGATGCACAACATAGGATAGAGTTCATAAATAATATTGACAATGTTTCTTTATCAAATTTTCAGCCCTTCTTTCATCCATGACTCACCCCATCATTCCTCCATATGTTTTCTGTTCAAACAGAGAACCAGGGTTGATCCAGGAAGATGGGGAGACAGATTTCAGGCAACTGGAAGCTTGCTTATATGTACTTGCAGCAATGGTGCCATCGAGCACAGGACCCATGGCAATAATTAGGGAGGAAAAAACATTACAAGCTCTAACTCTGACAAAGGGTTACAAAATAGAATGACCAACTACAAAGTAATAAAAATATTAAATGTCAAAAAATTGTTCAACTGGATTAAAAAGTGGGGCAAGGGTTTCTAAAGATGAAACACAAATGCCTAAGAAATATTTTTAATGTTCAACACTTTTAGTCATCAGAGAAATGTAGATTGAAACCACATGATATTTCATCTTCCCCACTCAGAATGGATAAGATCCAAACAAACAAACAAATAAACAAAGAAAAAATTACAAACATAAGTAAGAACTGGTGCAGTAACATAGGAGATCAATGTGGAGTTTCCTCAAAATTTTGAAATTTGTTTTCCATAAAATCCAGCTGTACCACACTTGGGCATAAATACTACAAGAGACATACCTGTTCACCGATGGCCATTCCTGCCTTTTCACAATAATCAGATATTGGGGTGCAATTTTAAATCCCTGAAGAAAGAGATTGAAGAAAAAAGCAGAAGATGGAAAGACCTCCCATGCTCATGGATTGGAAGGATTAATATACTGAAAATGTCCATCCTACCCAAACTAATATATAGATTCAATACAATCCCAATAAAACTCCCCACTAGTTTCTTCTCAGACTAAGAAATAAATAAATTCATATGGATAAACAAAAGACCTCAGATAGGCAAAGCGACCCTGAGCAAAAAGAGCAGCACGGGTGGGGAGGTAACCATACCAGATTTCAAACTCTATTACAGGGTATAGTAATAAAAACAGCCTGGTACTGGCACAAAAACAGACCCATAGATCAATGGAACAAAACTGAAGATCCAAACCTAAACATGTTCAATTTCTGGGAATGTGTTACTTCACTTAGATGTCTTCTAGTTTCATCCATTTACCTGCAAAGTTCATTATGTCTTCTTTTTTTACCACTGCAGAGAATTCTGTTGGGTAGTTATAGCACATTTTTTTAAGATAGAGTCTCCCTGTAGCTCCAGCTGTCCTGGAACTCACTCTGTAGACCAGGCTGACCTTGAACACACAGAGGTCTGCCTGCATCTGACTCCAGAGTGCTGGCATGAGACACCATACCTAGCCTATACTCCACTCGTTGGTTGAGGGACACTTGGGTTGCTTTCAGCTCTTTGCTATTGTGAGCAGAGCTGCAATAAATAGGGATGAACATGCATCTCTGTGACAGAATGAGTCTTGTGGGTATGTACCCAGGAATGGTATGACTGGGTCAGGTGTAGGTTCATTTTGAGTCTTTTAAGAGTTCTCCACACTGCTTTCCAAAGAGATTGCATGAGAAAGTATTTCCACAGGCAGTGGATGAATATTCCCTTTCCCCTACAACCTATCCAGCATTTAGTATCCTTTGTTTTCTTGATCATAGCCAGTCCTACCAGTGTGAAATGAAATCTTAAAAAGTGGTTTTGATTTGCATTTCCTTAATTATTACAAACTTTGAACATGTTTTAAGATGTTTCTCATTCATCTTTACTTCATCAGTTGTGAAGTCTCTGTTCAGCTCTTTACTCCAACTTTTGATTAGGTCAAGTAATTTCTTGCTCCTTGGATGTATGAGTTGTTTATATACTCTAGATGTTAATGTTCTGATAGATGGATCACTGGTGAAGGTTTCTTCCAGTTCTGTGGGTTTTCTATTCACTTTTGATTGTTTCTTTCACTGTATGGAAGCTTTTGAGTTTAATAAGGTTTCACTTGGAAACTGTTGACCTTGTTGACTGCACAGCTGCTGTCTGATTTAGAAAGTCTTTTCCTATGCTTACATCTTGTAGGTTACTTCCAATATTTTTTTCTATCATTTTCAGAGTTTTGGGTTTCACATTGAGGTCTTTGATACATTTAGAGTTTTTTTTTGTGTGTGCAGGGAGAGATAGGGGTTTAATTTTATTCTTCTACAAGTGGCGATTCAGTTCTGCCAACACCATTGGGTGAAAGTGCTCCCTTTCCTCTATTGGGTCTTCTTGGTCCATTTGTCAAATAGGAGGTGGATGAAATTGTATGTTCTCAAGCTTGGATCTTTGATTTTATTCTATTGATCTAAGGGTCTATTTTAGTGTGAAAACCAGACTGTTTTTATGACTATAGCCTTGTAACATAATTTGAATTCTGGTATAGTGGGTCCCCCTGCATTTCTCTTTTTGCTCATGGTTGCTTTGCGTATCCGGGGTCTTTTGTTTTACCATATGAATTTTATGATATTTTTTTCTAGGTCTGTGAGGAAGGTCAAGGGGATTTTAATTGGGATTGCATTGAATCTGTTTATTACTCTCAGAAGGATGGTCATTTTACTATATTAATTTCTCCAATCGATGAGCATGTTAGGTCTTTCCGTTTTCTGGTGTCTTCTTCCATCTCCTTCAGGAATTTAAAATTTTCATTGTAGAAAGTTTTAATTTCTTTGATCAAGTTTGCTGTGATTAGGAAGTTCTCCTTGTATTCCTTCTCCAATTGATTGTTATTGGCATAAAGAAAGGTTACTGATTTTTCTAGGTTAATTTTGTATCCAGCTACTTCAGCTTTCTGGTGGAGTTTTTGATAAATTGTCTTTGATAGACTACCATGTCATCTGCAAAAAAAATAGTTTAACCTCCACTTTTCCATTTAGTACTGCTTTAATTTCCTTTTCTTGATCTATTGCTATAGTGAACATTTCAAGCACAATATTGAAAAGGAGTGGAGATACAGGGCAGCCTTGTCATGTTTCCGACTTTAAGGGGAATGCTTCTAATCATTCGTTCCCTATTTAGAATAACATTGGCTGTGGGTTTGTTGTATATGGCATTAATTATGTTGAGGAATATTCCCTCCAGTCCAATTCCCTCTAGTACTTTAACCAAGAAAGCATGTTGAATTATGTCAAAAGTCTTTTATGTTTCAATTGAGAGGACCATGTGGATTTGGTCTTTCAGTCCATTTATGTACCTTATGGCAATTATTTAATTACATATGTTGAAATATCCCTGTATCTCTGGTATGAATCTGACTTGGTCATGATGGATGCTCTTTTTGATGTGTGCCTGTGTATGGTTTGCAAGTATTTGGTTGAGATGTTTTGCATCTGTGTTCATCAACGAAATGGGTCTATATTTTTCTTTTTAGTTGTATCTTTGCCTAGTTTTCATATTAGAGTGAAGCTAGCTTCACAGAAGGAATTTGGGATATTTCCCTGTTTATATCCTTTTGAAGATAATAGGGTTTAAGTTTAACTTCAGAGAATTAGGCCTATTCCTGAAATTGATGTCAAGCTAAGTAACCTTAGGCTTGATCAGTAACAAATAATGAAATAATTTATAAAATGTCACTGAGTGGTTTTAGCACAGTGGTTCTGAAGTCACCTGAAGCGAAGCAGTTATAACAGGATTGAGATGGTGATATAGTATTGTGGAAGGTTTGTATCTCAGGCACTTCTAAGACCAGGGAAATATGAATCCCCTGTAGTCACCCTGGTTTCCTGCATGAGTCCATTGCTTCCTCTCTGATTCTCAGAACCTCATGAAGGCCTGCTGTGCACGTCCTTGTCAGCTACAAACTCTTGGTGTAGGAGATACCCAATGACATATAATTTACAAAATGCAAATTCAAAACTGCACCTTCTGATTGCACTATGCATCTCAAAATCATAAAATCTTATATTTTTAGTGGATACTAAAATACCATAGATACAGGAAATGGATGTGTCTAATGGAAGGGCTGCTTTATTCATGAACATTTAAACACAGCATTTGCTGGGCCTAAATGACTGTTCTGGGGGTGGCCTTGAGGAAGCTAATAATTGCAATATGATTGAGACAGGGATTCTGTGTGTTTCTGTTTACTTTTCATCTGATTTAAATTATTATTTGCAGCCAGACATAGTGGTACAGATTTATATTTCAGTACACAGGAGTCAGAGGTAGATAAGAACACGCAAAAAAATTGTCACATCATGAATAAGAAGCACTCATTTTCAAGCCAGACATAATATCAGCCTAGATTGGGAGGTGGTCATGAAGCTCCACATTTTGCTGAGAGGCTACTTGTATTTCATAGCTTATGGGAGAGATAGAATACATCTTCTTTGAGAATGTGACTCCTGGTAGATGAGCATGTTCAGTGGAAGGAGGCACACCCAAAAGTGTTTGGGCAAAACAAATTGAAGGCAAGTGAATAAATAAGGAACATGAAATAGGGTAGACATGGACATGGAGGGTGGGTGGGATGGATCAAGGAAGAGATTGGGGAAAAGATAATTGTGATCAAATTCATTTTATGAAATGTTCCAATAATAACAATATTTTAAAAAATAATTTCGGGGCTGGAGAGATGACCTAGCGGTTAAGAGCGCCGACCGCTCTTACAGAGGACCCAGNCCCGGCTGATTAATTTCTTCACCACCTTTGCAATCACCCACTTCAGGACCTGAACCTGCTGGAGCTGGACTCTGGCATTTGGGAGCTGGAGGGATGGCCCAGCAGTTAAGAGCACTGGCTGCTCTTACAGAACACCCAGGCTCAGGTCCCAGCTCACAACCTCCTGTTGCTCCAGTTCCAGGAGATCCAACGCCCTCTTTCTGGTCTCCGTGGCCATTGCATTAACTTGTTGCACTTACATACGTGCAAGCAAAACACTCATACACATAAAATAAAAATAAATAAGATCTTTAAGAAAAAGAAATCACTCAACTTTTCAAAAGCATCTACATATTTTAAAAGATCAGTACTGGGGAAATCCAACACACAACTGGACTACATCAGACACTAATAGGCTGCCTCTTGGTCCCCAAATCCAACTGAATGATAGACGAGCACATACCCACTGCATCTGTGCTGTGTCCTTCATTGACTCCGTGAAAGCCACAGCAAACCTAGTGAATGACCAGAGATAACAGACAATTAGGCCAGAATTCAATTAACACAACTGTGAAACAGCTCTTCCCAACAACCTAGGAGGGATGGAGTAGAACCGCAGTCTGAAGCGCCATCAACCTTTATTACTTCTGGTCACTGCCCATTAGGCTTAATTTCGACCCACATCAGAAAATTGTGTATGAAAGAGGTGAAGCAGACACCGTTCAAATCCCTATCTCTCTTGTTCCTTTCATGTAACATTAGAGAGAAAGGGATAAAAATCAAACTTGGAAAGTAAAATGCAGGAGACAAGCCAAAAACATAGTTAATATATTATGAGCACTGCAGGGCAAGTGTGTGACAAGGAAGGCCATGCCTGCTCAAACACAAGTGCCCACATCCGCACAGCATGCCTGCATGATCATGGAATGCCTACCTTAGTAACATCAAGTACTACCCTTGGCACACCTAAGGGGATCCAGTTCTAAGGCATTAGGAGAACTTTAAGATTGTGTTTGTTGGGCTGCCAAGATGGCTCAGCAGGAAATGGAGCTTGCCGCATGACCTGAGTTCGACCCCCCAAAACCCACATGTTTAAAGAAGAGAACTGACTCCTACAAGTTGTCATCTGATGAAAGCTGAAGGCTGTGGTATGCTCAGTGACACACACACACACACACACACACACACACACACTCTAAACATAATAAAAACAATTACATTTGTCATGAAGTATATGCATAGGACAGCTGTGCTTTAATAGAATGATATAGAACAGGCTGCATGGGAATTATATGAAGATGTTCCCTTTTATCAAACTAGATGAGAAATAGTTTAAACAAAACTCACAAGGCCAAGCATAGTGATGTATGCCTTTAATCCCAGCACTCAAGAGGCAGAGGCAAGTGGACCTCTAATCAACATAGTGAGTTCTAGGCTAGCTGGGGCTACACAGTAAGACCCTATCTGAAAATAAATTAATTAAAAATAATAATAATAATTAAGCAGGGTATTGTGGCGCACGCCTTTATTCCCAGCACTCGGGAGGCAGAGGCAGGCAGATTTCTGTCTTGAAAAGACAAAAAAAAAAAAATTCTGAGTTGGTGTCCTTAGTCTTTTGTGTGTGTGGGGGGGGCTTTTGAGACAGAGTCTCCCTGTAGCCCCAGCTGGCCTGGAACTCACTATGTAGACCAGGCTGGCCTTGAACTCACAGAGATCCACCTGCCTGTGCCTCCTGAATGCTGGGATTAAAGGTGTGCAACACCACGCCCAGCAAGTGTTGTCCTTAATCCTGATCAATTTGGCTGGATTTAGAACCATGGAGGAGACACATCTCTGGGCTTGTCTGTGAGGGCATTTCCAGAGAGGTTTAACTGAGGTGGAAAAGAGGGCAGCACCATCCCATGGGCTGGGCTCCAGAATGAATAAAAAGGAGAAAGTGAGCTGAGTACTGGCATTCATCTCTCTGCTTCCCTTCTCTGGACACAGTGTGACCAGTGCCCTCGAGCTCAATGCCTTCCCCATCATGATGGACTGCACCTTTGAACAACGAGCCAGAACAAACCCTTCCTTCAAGTTGCTTTTGTTGGGTGTTTTGTCACAGCAATAAGAAAAATTAACTAGTAGGATTAGATAAATAACTACTATTTGGAAAACACTAATAAGTATCAGATACCAAACATGTCCAAAGTACAATTAAAACAGTGTTGGTAATGGAGAGACAGGGAGATTGAAATTAAACATAAAGTCAGATCCAGAGTTAAATGTACCTAAGAATTTGATACAGTACAAAGCCAGAGAAAGGGTTAAATAAGTAGAAAGATTTGTTTCCTTCTCCACACATGTTGGAAAAAAATGGAATAGTAAACTCCTGAGAAGTCTAAGAGTTGTATAAGTCAAGATGCCTCTGGTCTCAGCCAGCATAGGTTTCCTAAGCATTAAAATCTATGATTCAGGGGAGGAGGAGTTTCTGTCACCTGTGTGCCCAGTGGCGACCCCACTAGCTTCCAGAGATAGTGCCAGTCCAATGCTCACACAGGCAGCCTTGGTTAAACCAAACATGTCAAAATAACAAAACCAAAAGTCATGAATCATGGAAAGGGACGAGTACGGACCGAAGTGGGGAGTGGTGACAGGGATTGGAGAAGGATAAAAAAAGTGGGAGGGTGAACAATCAAAATGCATTATATATATGAAATTGTCAAAGAACAGAATTATCAGGTTTTTCAATTTTATTTTTGTAAATTTTTTAGTGAATTTTTGGGTATTTCAAACAGAACATCTCAATCTTTCTTTAAATTTTTTAATTTTAAATTTTCTTATGTGTACGAATGTACTGTCTGCATGTAGGTTGGTGCACCCATGTTGTACAGTGCCATGGAGGTCAGAAGAGGGTGTCGGATTCCCCTGGAACTGGAGTTAAAGACAGTTCTTAGCCACCATGTGGGCGCTGGGGATCGAACCCGGGTCCTCTACAAGAGCAGTCGGTGTTCTTAACCACTGAGCCATCTCTCCAGCCCCATCTCAGTCTTAATCATCATGATACCCATTTCCCCACTGGCATCCTCTTTTAAACCCCCCCCCCCAAATGGATACATTCTATCATTTGTGTTAAGGCCTATAGTGTCAAGTTAGCATCCCCAGACATTCCTTAGTGCAAGTTCATCCACTGGGGTTTAGTCAGCCTGTGTGGAGTCCTTTCCTTTAAGATCAGCTCTTCTAAGACTAGGGCTTGTTGCCCATTCCCACAGTTCTGTCTGATGGAGTTTGTATGGGGCTGTGCATGCTGGCACTATTGCTGTAGGTTCATATGAGCAAGGTCCCAAGAGCCCATAAAATTCTGTTTCCATATGGTCATGCACTTCCTCCCTGGCTCTTACAGTCTTTCTGCCCCCTCTTCCACAATGGTCCCTGAGCCCTGGTTGGATGAAGTTTAACACACGACTCCTGTCCAAAGATCCACACTCTGCAGACTTACTCTCTACACTACAGCCATTTGTGACCTTTTGTGTTCCTGGCCCTTTGTCGCATGAGGGAGTTTCATTATAAGAACTGAGAGATTCATTAGTGTCTTCTTTACCCTTGTTTATGTTCTGTGAGCATTAGGTATAGAGGTTGCATTGTAGATGTGCCACTTAGGCTTGGGCAATTCACAGACAATGTCTGTGTGTGACCTGTTGTGGTACACTGTAGTAGTCTCTGGTGCAAAAGAAGCTTCTTTGATGCGTGGTAACTAGGACAACTACCTGTAAATATAAGGATACATATTTTGCACATAGTAAGAAATTACATTTATCTAGGGATGTGACAATTTTGGGGTTTTCTCTAAAATCTATGACGTCTCAGGTCATGTGTATTTGGCTATGTTTATAGTACCACACATGAGTTTCCTCTCCAGAATTAAGAGTTTCTAAAAAAGTCATGAAAGAGATTCTGAAAATGAAACAGTTTTGGCCATTTAAACTGCTCAGGACACTTTCTGGTCCACTGACAAGCTCTCAAGAGGACCAAGTATGATCACCTCCCAGGAGACCTACTCAATTCCTCCTTATTCCCTGCACATCTGCCCTGTCACTGGCATGGAACAGAGTCTCTCCTTTCCCCTTGAAGCACCTATGCACTATTCTAGAAATATGTAGATACCCATTGTGCTGGACCCTGAGTGTCTCTTTGTATAAATCCTCTTGCCTCCTAAAAAAAAAAAAAAAAAAGCAAAGCTCCTAGGGCCAAGGAGAGAAGGGTCAGTTGGTAAAATACTTCCACAAGCATGAGGACCCGAGTTTATATCCTCAGAACCCACAGAGGAAGCCATGTGTGGTGGCATGTACTTGGAAGCCCAGCGCTGGGAAGGCAATGACAGACAGATCCTTGGGACTTGCTGCTCAACCAGACTGGCCTGACCAGTGTGATGAGTGGTCCCAATGAGAGACCCTGTTTCTGAAAATAGGTGGATGGCACCTGAGGAATAACACCACCCAAGACTGATCTCTGGCTACCATGTGTACACACACACACACACACACGGTCAACCACACCAGCACAAATACAAGCACAATCACACAACCGACACAAATGAAAACCACTGACTTTTCCCTAGCTAAACTCTCTCACTGTATGAATCAGCTCTCAAAGTGTTTTGCATCTATTTATTCATGTATTTATTTATTTATTTTATATTGATTTTTTTTGTGTGTATAAGATGGTAGAGGGGTCTTCTATGACCACATGCCAGTCATGGCACGTGAACACACACACACACACACACAATAAATAAATGTAATAAAAAAAGTAATACTAAGCAATAACAAATACAGTGCTTTCTTCCAGAATGTACCTAGAAACAGAATGATCCCAATTTTTAGATATACTTTAATTTTTATATTATATAATTACCAAGTGCTTATTATTTCATAATGCTTAGAAGCTGAAATTTTTTTTCAAGTTTACTTGCAGAAAGAAACTGAAAATTTAATTAAAAAATTAAAATTTAATATTATACTACACAGTATAAAGGTTTTAAGGTGCTGAAAAAGTTCAAATAATACCAAAATAAAAAATATACTGATTTTGCTGGGCGTGGTGGTACACACCTTTAATCCCAGCACTCGGGAGGCAGAGGCAGCACCAGTAGTGAACAGAAAAGGCCAGAAGAAAATTCACACTGTTACAGATTCATGAGTAGGGCAACTCAATGTTAGTATAGAACCAGAGTGGTAAGAACTGGACATCAACATGATGCAGACGATTTTTATGAGCTCCTTGATGTTCCCTTTTTCTGGGTGCTTGTCTTCTTTTGTTCCTAGGTACGGATCCCGGTGGTAGCTTGATTCTCGTTTTTATTCTTTTCTAGGTGGATTCTACAAAAGATAACACAGTTGTTTTCAGCATAAATGATGTTCTCAGTTTGCCAAACAATTAGAGATTGGTTTTGTTCATTTGCACAGTTTTAATGTCCACCGAATTTTGAACGAACCCAAAGTCCCCATAGTTTCCAGTTGGTGATGCTTGTATGCACTGGCATGTTGATCAATTAGGAAGTCGACGTTATTAATTGTTGTAGTCTCATGATTCACCCCTATCTTCTGCAGCTTTCCCTTACAGTCTACCAGCACCCCCTTCCACCATATTTGTTCCGGGATGTTGGGAGATAGGGGCGTCACAAACGTGCGTGAGAAGAAAAACATTCAGATCTGCTACTTGCTTGTGTGTCATTTTGGACTCTAAGCTCGTGTCAGGTTTGATCCCATTCATGGTTTTCGATGACCAGCTTATCCCGTTGATAAACTTTTTTTTCATGTCTACTAACACAAGCACAAAGGCAATTGGATGTACAGATTTAAGCTAGTACTAATTAATATGGCAAGCTAAGACTGTAGCCATAGACAAGGATCGCTTGGGATGGTATGCGACTTACAAACTGTGGTTTCTCTAATAAAGGGTGACAAAGTTCTTATGTGGCTTACACATTTCCTACCACTAGACAGGACATAGACTTGTGGGCTCTTTTGCCTGTGAGTAATTCCTCCAAGGAGAGAGCTAATAGCCAATTAGATTTGGGATATATATATATATATATATATAACACATACACACATGGCTTCCACTGTTGCAATAGTATCCTCCAGGCTGTTGAGGTGTAGCTGACTAGATGGAGGAGTCTTGCTGTCTAGGGCGACCAATACCTTTGTTGCTTTGTATTTGCTTTAGTGGCCTTCCTGTAATGTCTCTGGGAATTTCAGAGGCCATTTGTATGCTAGCAAGTGACATCTCTATAACATTTTTCATGCTCACAACCAGGTCTTCCAAAACAGGACTTAACTGCCTTTCTCCCTTGCATATAATCCCAATAACGGATATAATTGATCCTTTATCATTTTATAAAGGCAAAAAAGGCCTTTTATAAATTGGGGGGGGGGGTTGAATCCCCTAGCAAACATCCCCCTAGGTAGAATGATTCATTGCTGTATGCTCAGAGCTTTCACCTCTGTACTAATATAATTTGCTTATTACACAGCATTATAAACACTATTGAATTTGGCTTTAATAGAGAATATCCATTTCACAGTTCCTATCGACCTATCAGTCAATAAAGAAAAGGGTAGTTATACCTATTTGTATAAGAATTTACCTACTATAACAGTTGGCTTTAATTTACAGTTAGGGAATTGATTTCATTACCATCATGTTTTTCTTTTCCTATAAAGGTGGAGAGGTAGGAAGATTTCTCAGGTAATTGGAAGGTAAACTTCTGGTATGGCCCATTATAAATAGTTAACCCAATAGTATTCAATAGAGATGCTCAGTGTCTGTGATCAGCAGTCTGAGGTTTTCCACTTTTTTTGTTCAGATGTGGTCAGCCCTCTTTCTGGCATTTTCCATCCAGTACACCTGCACAGCCAAAAGTTATGTACTTTTCAGGCATTTGACGATTGGTATTTTTTACCTGTAGGTAAAATACAATGTTCGTCCTCCCATTGTTAGTTCACAAGATTCAAAGTTGAAAAATTTATCAATAGGTTTGACACAGAAGTTTTCCATATTTGTATCCCAGAAAGGATATTACCCCACCTCCCACCTCTCCTCTTTTTTGTTTTATTATTTTTTATTTAACTCTTATTATTTATTTTACTTTATTTTTTTTTTTAGAGACAGGGTATCCCTGTAGCCCCAGCTGCCCTGGAATTCACTGTGGTAGATCAGGCTAGGCCTTGCGACTCACAAGATTGCCTGCCTCCTGCTTCTGCCTCCGAGTGCCAGGATTAAGGCGTGCGCCCATGCCTGGCGTTTTTTTTTTTTTTTAATTTTTATGTCTTTGACTAATAGATGCCTAATGTTGTATACACTACACCATAACCCAGGAAGCCAGCCAATAAGTTCCTTCATTAAATTTACCCAATTGTTTCTCATTGACTGTATGCTACCTTATTGGTGGAAGTAATTTAGTTAAGCCTGTAAATTCCTTTAAAATGGGTTCCTACACAGTAAAAGAGAAATCGGTTACAATGTGATGTGTATTAAATTCCAAATAAATTATTAGACTGGACCATTGGTGTACCTTAAACTCAAAGTTATGTCGTTGGAAGTGTTCAGCACAATAAAAGTATAAAACAAGTAACATTGTTTATGCTTTCCCAATTAGTTCCAAATTGCCCTATTACCATTTCTACCCACAAAACCTTACAACCCAAATTCAACTAATCTACACACATTTCACTAAGTCTTAAAATATTCTAATAATATGGTGGATAAAGCTGGGCAAAGTTGAGTATCCTGCCAAATATTTTACACCAATATACACCTTTGCTCTTTAAAGCTCATAGTGACTGGGACTGTGACTCTCGAGGGAAATCAAGTCATTAGCTTATAGTCTATTTTTTGTAATTTGTGTATAAATCTCTAATGAAACCCTCATATATAAATCTATGTTATGTTTTAAAGATATTCACACTTTCATCAACTGAATAAATCTTGCGACATGGATTTTTAATGGACCTATCTTCCTCTCAACGCTCTTGACCTTTTCAGGCTGGCATGTGAAAACCTGTCTTTAAGGACTTTTCAGTATCCAGCTCCTTTTTTTTTTTTAAGACAAGAATCCTTCATAATAAAACCAATTTGCAAGCAGCTGTGCCCTCAGCCCACCCAGCTCCAAAGGCTCCCACCCATCCAGATGGAGGGGCTTGAATGTCAAACAAGTTGATCAAATAAGTGTCCAGACATATTTCTGTAGTTCTCATGATTCTACCTATCTTTCAGCCCTTACATTCTAACCACCCCTCTCTTTCGGCAGTTTGTTCCTTAGGCTTAAAAAAGGGGCACAGGGTGGACGAGAAGCAGAGCAGTCTTCTTTGGTCTGGGAGAATCGTTTTGGACCTCTGATCAGTTCTGGCCTGTTTCCTTTCATGGGCTGACCATTTTTCCAGGGAATAACCTTTTCAATCCCTACTACATGAAGACCAAACAATTGATATATAGTGTATTTAAACATTGTAGTTTACTAATGGCAGGTTACTTTGGTATAGCAACACAATGTTTGGATGGGGTGTTAATCCATGTGTATTACTTTTGTTTTTGGTTCCGTGTGAAAGATGACCAAGTCTTTAACTGTGGAGTATAACATCTCCTAATCACTAGAGGGTATAAGCCCTTGTGGCAACATCCATGGAGTTATCCTCCAATGAGAGCTACTAGCCCAAATAGATTTTGGGATACTTCAGCGACATTTGGCCTGGCCATGACCTGCCCACCATGTATCTCCAAGCAGTGAGGTGTCAGTGATGTTGGTTGAGGAGTCTTTTGTGAACTCAAGGAACCAACATTTGCTTCTATTGGTTCAGTGGCCTTTTGAAACACTCTCTGGTTTTCCAAAGAACCAACTGTATATTACTTGCAAGTGTGGTTCTCAATACCAACCAGTGACATGACAAGCAAGCGCGGGCCTTTTACTGCCTCTCTTCTTGGCAGGCACCCAGTTTACAGGCAAGAAGCCCCTTTGGACTCCCCTGGCCAACTATCCTTCTTGGCAGAGTACCAATCCATTTGCTGAATCAGAGCTCCTCTCTGTATTAATTATTTTGCTATAATGCGCACACTTAAAGAACGACTTTAGTTTATATTTGGTTCTGAATAGAGAATAATCCTTTTTACATTCCTATGTCTATTAGTCTATAAAGAAAGCAGTTTTTTAAAAAAAAAAGAGAAAGCAGTTTATCAGGTTTAATAAGAGATTAGCTCTCTATAACAGTCAGTCTCTAATTTACAGTTAGGAATGATGACTTCATTACACCACATGTATTTTCTTTGTTATATGAAAAAGATTGGTAAGGAGGTCTCTCTGTATTGAAACTTGCTGCACTTAGAAGTAAGGTTACTAGACTCATATAACCAGTTTGTTACACATATGGTCCTTTCCAGAGATGTTTGATGCCTGTAGCGGGAGTCTGGGCTTTCTTTCCTTTTAGTCGTTAGATGGGCCAAACTTCTCTGCTGGTATTTCGTTGGTACCAAACTTCTCACGATGGAAGCTGTATCCTTTCATTCTCAGCCGTTGCGTTGGTGACTTTTGACCTGTGGGACATACAATCCTTTCCCACAAGTTAGTTTTTAAGATTAAATTGAGTTTTTGACAAAAAGGGTTAATATGATCTGTATCCCTCTTTTATTTTAAGTTTTTTTTTTTAAATTTTTGACCCATGAAGTCCCAAAAAAGCAGTTGTACACATACCTATATGGCAGACATCATAGGTGTAAATTTCACTTAAATGTATCCATGCTTTTTTGGTGACTGTATTTGTTCACTTGGGAAAGCAAACTTAATTCTTTATGTTAAATTATCCTTCAGGTAAAAGAGAAATTACAAGATGATACTGTATAACAACAAAAACTTTAGAGAACATTTGTCTATGTTAATCCCAAAGTTNAAAAAAAAAAAAAAAAAAAAAAAAAAAAACAGCTGTCTCCAAGGTGGAAATCTCTAGTGCTCTGAACAATGGATGATGTATGTCCTGATATACCCCTCTCTCTGTGCCTGCATGCTTTTTCCTATGAGTTGTTCAGGTGCTAGTAGTAACCCAAAAGGAATAATTTAAGGGAGTCAATGGTGGCATGTGTATCTAAATTCAGTACCACACTTGAAAGACACAGACAGGGGATTGGAGATGAAACCTTGGTGTTCCTAGTCCTGCCCAACAAACCAGCATGGACATTCCCTCCTTCCCTCCAGTGCCTGTGTTTTTGAGGTCGGTCCATAGATCTACCTCTCTATTATGTGGTACTATTAGTTGCCATGGAGCCAATATTGACTCTCTCACAGCCAGAATTTGAGGATAGATTGCTGCAGTTAAACGGTCATAGATATAGTTTACCATTAACAGACATAATGACTAGGCAAGTTAGAGTAACAATCTTTCAGTGCTCTGTGACTAACACAGTAGCTTACTGACTTAATAATATTTTCCATGCTACATAATTTTTATCTTATTACAACCAAATGATGCATTTATGATTTTGCATAAATAGCCAATTAGTACTTTCTAAGGGTATAAATCAAGTTTCACTGTAAATGCAATGAAACATCTCTTTTGTGATATCATACCTGACTCTAGCTGAGGACTGTCTCTAATCTCATAGAGAAATTGTCTGCATGAACTGTCTTGACATTCTATTTGTCCTGGATTAAATGAAATTTATTTTCAAAAAGCAGATGGTGAGCTCTTGAGTACACTGACCTCCTCTGTACATCTCTCAAAGCTCCCTCATTATGTGTTCACTGAATATTAATTGATTGACTAAAGATTTGTCCTAGTCTGACACTGTGTTTGTGAATAATACTTCCTAATTACTCATAGTTCTTTCCGTGGATGTCATGTTTTGATACAATTTAACGGGAAGAGTGAAAGGAGGAGGTGGAGGAGAGAACTAAGCACTTGAAGCCAGATAATTAAAATGATTCAGCCCAAAGACATGCTGTTAGTTAACAGCAGATGTGGGACCAAAGATTTAGCTCTCTTGACACTTACAAAGTTTCCCTTTAACAATGTGGAATCTTTCTGGGCTAATTGTCAGAGTCCCTCCTCTAGGAACCCATTTCTAATAATGCCAAGACTCGATTTAGTACCTGATGTCTGGACACTCTGTTTGAAACGATTTTAGGTTGAGACACAGGACTCTGACTTTTAAGCATGAAATTTGTGATGGTTAATTTTCATTATCAAGTTAACTAGATTTTAAGGTACTGTGGAAACATACCTCAGAAGGGAAAACCTATTATGAATGTGAGAGCACTACCTGTAGAGGGGTAGAGTCCCAAACTGAATAAAACAGGAGTTAGTTTCCTGTCAGAATTCATAATCTCTGTTTCCTGACAACAGATGCCAGTATGACCAGAGGCCTCAGGCTCTTTTCTCCCATTCCTCCCCACCAGGATGAGCTGTAACCCTTCAACCCTTAGCCCAAGTAAACATTTCTTCCATTAAGATCTTTTGTCGACTCATCGGGAAAAAAATATTAACCAACACAGGGTTTCAGAATCACAGTCAGATAAACTAGCATTAGTACTGACACCAAGATACCTTGCTATCTCATACTTATTGTGTTGGTCTTCACCCCACCACTGCCCTAACTTCAATACTGCGTGTATGTCTTTTGTGTTGAATAGGATGTTTAGAAATGGCCAGTGAATAGCTATGTCACCAATAGGACAGTGTTTAGAAATGGCCAGTGAATAACTATGTCACCAATAGGACAGTTTTGATTATAAGAAAATCGAATCTGGTTTACACAACACCTGCAAGTGTTCATTGAAATCACAGGCTCGATCCTCCCCATCACTGGAAACTTCTTCGGGATCTACAATATTAATCAATATTCTCTGGAGTTTGTAAGCTTTTAATCAACAGCAAGAGCCAATTAACAAGAACTAATCTGAATGTTTCTGACATACTTAATAAAGGAAATGTAAGCAATATGTTCTCTAAAAACAGAACAAGTAAAAATAACCCCATTTGCTAATGTCTGCTAAACAATAGAATACAGCAACAGCAAATTTGAAACAGCCTCATAGCTTGAAATGCCCAATGTAGATATAACATACAGTCATTACACACTATGTTTTAGCCATTATAATATGACACTTGAGAGTAGGACAATGTCAACCTTATCCACTCTTATGATATAGAGCCTAGCACCATCTTTATAAAGAAAGACAAAAGATTTTCAACAAATTTTAAAAACATAAAGGCATGAGGCAATCATGGGGGCTTCCCACTACTCAGAGCAGACATCTTTTTAATAGTCCCCATTTCATTCTTTAACCTATTTCTTTGTAAAATACTAGGAAAATAAATACCACTCATCTCTAACAGTGAGAAAGCAATTTTAGAATATTGTTGTGGCCTATATACAGAACTACTACATATGAAATGTGAATAAGATGCTGAGCATGAAATATAGCACTTGGTAGGTACAATCATGATTCTCACCATTATTATAAATACTGGATGTTCATCAAAGGGAGACATTCCAGAAGTGGTATGCAGTACACGTGGATTAGGAGAGCTTCAGAAACTGACAAAGGGTTAGAATCTCCAAGGATCTGGCACTGCATGTAAAAAAGAGTTTCTCCGGTATGTAACTGTAAGATTGCTTTCTGAGCTAATGGAACTTATGGGCTTCTGAACATTTTTAAAATAAACCTTTCTTCCTATAAATCATATCCTTTAAAACATGATGAATAACTTTGTCTCATTTTATGAGATTATATATATTTTGGGAAAGGAAAGATCTTTCTTTCATGTATATATGTTGGGAAAAGGGAGATAACTTTAAATTATTATAATCTAGAGTTACCTCTCTTGATTTTTAATATCTTAAATACATATAGGCACACACACACACATATATATATATATATATATATATATATATATATATATACAGATGTATATATTCTGCCCATAAATTCCGATGGTCCTAGTTTAAATCACTTTTACACTGCAATAAATTCCTATTTACCCACAGTTTAAGCCACTGTGATAGAAAATACTGTAAAGGGATTTTATGAGATTTTTGTAAATAATGTCCCCAGTTTTATACTAAAAGAGACAGATCAGTTAACTAAGGACACTGAGAAAGCTGTTGTAGGATGAAAACAGCATCCGGGTCAGTAGCACTTTCCCAGGATTTCCGGACCAGCGGTTGTTACTTTTTATTTCTTAAGGTTTACTCAAAGAACTTTGGGACGGCCATTGGTTTTCCCTAAAGAAATATACATTAGTCATGTACGTAAGGTCCCGTGTACAATTTCAAGCCGTTCACAGGTCCTAGAGAAACTAAGCTTAATGAAAGATTCACATGCCAGTAATTCAAAGGTTTCTGGCTCAAACTTAATATTAATTTATGAGGCCACCCCCCTTTTCCAGTTTCATTAGTGAAGAGCCAGACCCAAGCCCAGATATGACCAGTTGCAGCAGTAATAAGATAGAGTTATCTCAGGACCTGTGGAAACAGAGCTGAATAGATGGTTCTGGCTTCTTCTTAGAGATGGTGTTCAATGATTTCACTTTTTTATGCAAATCTCAGGAGCTGTTTCTTTATTAAATTGTTATCAGTACAATATTCTTCTTGTAGATTCTTATTAGCATATCAATAATTTGACATAACAAAATCAAGAATCTCTTTCATGCTTGGTGCCTCTCTGTCACCATATTAGGCTCCCCAGAATCATAAAAGGCAGCATAGAAAGACTCTTACAGTCCTCAAATGAATTCACAGCTGTTTAAAAATCTTGAAAACAACCTTTGAAATGATGTGCTTAATGAAAATCAAGCACAAAAAATATAGAAGTCCTTTACATTATTATATATGTCAATAGAATGTGCAGTATATCTTTGATGATGAAAGGGTGACATCATATGTAGGCATTTATTTCCCATGGCATCTTGAGATGCAGCTAGGTATTGTCCAAGGGCTTTTAATAAGCAAGAGTAGGTTTGGAAGGTCTGAAACTAGGATTGGATATTGGGGAACAATTGTAGATGGAAACCCTGGTCCTCTGTAACTCCTCTTCATAGTGGTGTTACAATGTTTTTAAATAATCAGGAAAAGACCTCCAGACTCAAATTAAATGTTAATCAGCCAAATTTATTAAAAAGAAAACAGTACTGCTGACAAATAGTCTTGTTACCCAATTATGACTGTCTGCCCCTAATTAAGGGAGAATCTTTGAAAGGGGAGGATGAGGAGAGATTTCCACCTGGGATGTAAACAAGCACATGGCATCCCACCCCTGCTACCTGTGGTCTCCAAGGCAAATCAAGGAACAGACTCTCTAATCTTAGTTTCGTGGAGATTAGCGAGTTTACTCAGACTTTCCTACAAAGTAAACGGGAGCAAAATGCCACTTACAGGCCAAGCAGTGGTTCTCTTTTCCCTCATGGCTGCTCAGAGTCTTGTCTGGACTCAGTGACCTTCACCCATGATGGCAAAATGGTGAGAGTCAGCAAGATCCACATTGCTGGCTTTTATATGCCCCCAGCTCCTCCCCCAACATGGTGCCTGTGGCTTCCCATGGATCCCTACATGCATTCAATGAGCATTACAAGCGTTGCAGCCTCCCACAGGCTCAGCTTTGCCTTTCACACGTGCCCCTACTTAAACTAGACTCCATCTTTGCAGTTCACAGCTTGTCTGATAAGTCTACTTCAAAAGAAGGTGTATTTTATCCCACACTCCACCCCCCTTCTTTGGCTCTTACAATATGTACGTGCTCACCACAAAGACAGGTAGGACAATCTATTTTTCCTCTGAGGTGAGACATCAAACTCTCAGGTCTGTCCAAGTTCTGTTTCCAATGGACTGCAGGCTCATTTTAAGGATCTCCTTCAGTTCCTACTAATAAAACACTAATAGCCAGAAGCACAAACGTCTAAACAAACATTAATCATTATAACAAGTCATGTTATGGGGATAAACACACGTAGTATATTTCCTTCCAAACTCTTCTTTTGTAACTATATTCCTATTAGCTTGTAGCATAATAGGTCTCCATACACCTTCCCCTGACATGTTTAGTCCTGCTTAATCCTCTCCTATCTTTCCTCTTATCACATCTCCCACCTGCTTCACTGTTTAAAATTTGCTGCATCTACTTACATTTCAGATAAGTTTGACTCTCTACTCTCCTTTCTACTTTCTTGGTAACTATAGATATTCCAAGTTAAACACAAAAATAAAATTGAGGATAAGATTCGCTATGTGAAAGTACATGTGATGTTTGTCATTCTGATAAAGTTAGTTGGTAACTTTTATCCCTTAACCATTTCTGTGTTCTTCACATATAAACTCCCACTATCCATACTGCATTCAGAGTTTTTCTGACTCTCCATCCCACCACAAGCCTTCACTGCAGTGATCTGTGAACTTGCCCTGATGGTCCTGAATAAAGACTCTCTTAACAGAGCTGTAGTTGTCAGTTTGGCACAGCAGGAAAGAGGGAAACTCAACTGAGAAATCTCCTCTATCAGATTGGCCTCTGCACATGTATGTCTACAAGGCATTTACATGGTCATTGAGTGATGCGGGAGGGCCCATCCCATTATAGATGACACCTCATGGGCAGTTGGTCCTGGGTGTATAAGAAAACAGGCTGAACATAAGCCAGAAGAGCAAGCTGGTAAACAGTGCTCCTTCATCTTCTCTGCTTCAGTTCCTGCCTCCAGATTCCTGTCTGGCTTCCCTTAAGAATGAACTGTGATTGAGACATGAAAGCAAATGCACTCTACTCCTAGAAAAGGTTTTTGTCAGTGTTTTATCATAGCAATAGTGAAACCTAAGGACATGTACTTTAAAAAGAATGGTGGAATAATTTCTAACAGATGCCAAGTGAGACTCTTCAGAGCCCAGGCAACTCCCAGAATCATGAGAAATACTAATTAATTGCTTTAAACCATTAAAGTGTCAGTCCAGTATTCCTACTGAAACATAGGGCACAGAGACATCTCCAGAAGCTCACAGGCCGACTGGCCTGGCATATGCATTGGCCTACAGCAAAAATGACTTTGCCTCAAACAAGGAAAAGGGGAGGACAGTGATACCAGAGATTATCTTCTGACCTCCACATACATGCACACATCCACACATATGAATATTCACACATAAACACACACACATACACACACACACACAACAGCATGCACAAACAACACACAAATTAAAAACAAAAACAAAAACAAAACAAAACAAAAAAACAGAGCTGAGATAGAAAAGGGGAAAGGAGAAGGTTCCCAGGGAGAGATGAAAAGAGAAAACTACAGAGGAATATGGACAAGAAGAAGCTGTTATGTAACTATGTGCATGAAAAAAGAATGGTTTACTCCATGGCGTAGGAGTAGGCTGGCTTGTTTACAGATGATTTTAATAGGTGAATGTGGAAGGAGGAGCTGATAAGTGAGAGAGTGTGGACTTAGAGAAAGCTTGTTTCTGGCCATACAGAGATTTACATGGCATGCTGAGATGATACACTCTACACTACAGGGAGCCAAAAAAGAAAGAAAGAGCTAATTGAGTGTAGATGTAATGGGAGGTGACGGCTCAGCAATACATGAAACTGGTAGGAGAATTTACACACAATGAAGGCCTGAGATGTTTCTAGAAACACCTAAAACAAAGAGGTAAAGATAAAACTAAAAACACAGCTTTAAGAATGTGGACAGTGTGATGTAAAAAAAAAAAAATTAAGGAAATAAAACTAAAAGAACTTAAAGCCTGATGAGATCGAAAGATATTTTAATGACAGAACAGAGCCATATGGGACCCTTAATTCACAGGCTTGGGCAATTATTAGTTAATGGTGTATACACTCAGATAAAGAATAGATAGGGAGGCATGTAGTAAGGAAAAGGTAAAGGATGCATTTTGAAAATGCTGACAGTGATGTGCCTTTGTGGTACTACTGCAGAGATATCAAAAGTGCTAAACAAACATAATTTTGAGGCTTAGGACACAGGCTGTCACAGGCATGAAGACTCAAGAGACATTTGTACGAAAATGATGGCTAGATCATTTATGGTTTAGAAACCTTTAGAAAGCATGTGCTTGGTTTGGAGAGATGGCCCCCATTTGAAGGCATGTGTCGTTCTTCTAGAAGACCCAAGTTTGGTTCCCAGCATCTATATTAATTGTCTTATAACTGTTTGTAACTCCAAGTGGCTCAGATATTACTTCTGCACGTGAAGGGCACACACACCTGGTAGACACACTAACACTCACACTCATAAATGATAAGACAATAATTCTTTAAAAAAGGAGAGAGGGAATATGCTTAAAGCATGCCTGGCCCTGTCCCCCTAAAGCCTACAATTGGTAGGAAGTGGTTCTAAGCAAAATATTCATTCAAGGATAAGAAATATATATTTTGACAATTTTACCATCTCTGAAAAGAGAATTCCTCTTTAAATAATGGAAGATATAGTGTAAGTTGGCAATCCTTTTTTTTTAATGTTACCAAAGTTGGTAGTATTTTATAGTAAATGATATATTACATTCCGGAAAATAAGTGAGAACTTCAAAGCAGCCTGACCTATCACTTGGTTTCAAGACTGCTCTAGATAATTCACTTTTTAAGAGAATTCTATAAATAATATTTTAAGAAAACTCTTAATATAGGCAGTATGTTAATGGGTCAATATAGTAATTTTCTCACATGACACGTTCCAATAAACTACTTGCTGTGGTTTGAAAGTGTTCCTCAATATGTGTTAGAATCTCAATCCCTGATATTTTTTATTTTATTGTTTTTCATTTAGAACTAATAATTGTGCACAACTATTGAGTAATGTGATATTTTATATGTGTTTATATTCATATTAGTATACCTGTCTATGTATAGATCAATTTTGAGAGAATATTCAAATCTTTCTAAATTTTTGAAATGTTCATAATCATTATCTATATTTTCTTTGCAGTAGAAACAGAACTTATTTTTATTTAATTTTAACTAAGTAATTGATGACTGAACTTTCCCTCTCTCTCCCTCAAACATACTGCACCAACTCTGGTAATCACTAGTTCTGTGAGAAAAATTAAAGTCCAACAAGAATGGAATTTGAGAGGAGGATCTTTTGAAATGAACTCTCACTCACATACTTGCTCTCTCTTACGAGGTGATGCCTTACCATGACCCAGGATTCTACAGATGGAGCCCCTTAACTATGGAAACTTCATCCTCTAGAATTGCGACAAATTGATTTGTATTTTGTTTCAAGTATTCTGCTAGAGCAACACAAAAGACACTCAGACATTACTATAAGACATATAGTGTCAGCAATCCATAGCTATTCCTAATTGAACATTATTAAACATTTATTGTGCAGGTGACACATTCAAAAATCATAAGTATTCTTTGCAATGTCAAATTTATTCTATCCAGTGAATATTATGCATGCATATACATATATAAACATATCCATCTACATATACAGACATGACATTTATGAGAAAGCTCAATCCTAATGAAGAAGTCCACATGCATTAAGAAGGATGAAACATAGCCAAGGATTGAAGGGTAGCCATAAAGGAATTTGAGAAAAGCCAATGGGGAAGTATAGACTCAGTTACTGGCAGAAGAAAGAATTCTGTCAAACAATGGCACTGCATCCAGTAATACAGATATAATTGTGAATGAGGCAAAGACAATATGGCTGAGAAATGTCAAGGAATAATCAAGACCTCATTTCCAAGGGCCAGTTAGAGAAGTGAGTAGAATGGAGAATGAGGAACAGTGCCAATGTGGACACCCTGATATAAATATGATAGAACTGAGTAGAGCTTCAGAGACAAGGCTTGGGGGATAAAAACTATTAGGGATGCCCCAAGCCATCACCCAGGAAGTGGTATGGTTATTGTTTCATACTCACTTAATTTCTATTTGAAATTGAACTAGAATCACAAAAGGATTAACTTAGAAAAGAGATGTAGAAAAGTAACAACTGTGGAAAATTAAAGGCCCCAGTGACTGGGAGATTAAGAGGGCTTAAAGTCACCATGAACGGTGTTTAGGAATTTTGGCTGTTTGGTGTTCTCAGGACAGAAAGACTCGGTATCAAAGAAAAGAGTGTTATTATTCCCAGACAATGGTGATGATTCTCAGTCAGTTTTGGGTAACTCAATGACTTGACCTTGGAGGTTATGGATCATTGTTCAGAATGTGAGGATTGAGAAGATGGCACTGTTGTTAAAGTACTTAATGAAAAAGAATGAGCAGCCATGTAAAAAGCCAGATGCAGGGACATGAACATGTGCCTTCTCTGGGAGAATGGGGTAAGTAGGTCCTGGAGTTGGCTGCACAGCCAGGCCAAACAGGAAGGGAGCCTCAAGCTCAGCAGGAAACTCTGTCTCATAAAGAAATACCATGAAGTAACTAAGGAAGACACTCAGCATTGACTTCTAGCTACCACATGCATTCACAAACATGAACACACACACACACACACACACACACACACAACATGTACACACACATACAGAGAGAGAGAGAGAGAGAGAGAGAGAGAGAGAGAGAGAAAACCAAACAAATAAAAGTCAGAATGCAGTAAATCAGAGGGAAAATTTTGAATATCTCTTGTGACTTACCTGGATTTTTCTACAAATTAAGAGCAAAGAGTCAAATTATAAGAATTTAGTTAATATTAAATGACTAGAAATCTAACATGTGCTTATCACCTGACTTGTGATGCCCATTTCACATAGTTTATCACAGTTCTCACAATAATCAAACCAAGAATGCTAATGTGCTGGATAGCTTTAGTGTCAACTTGACACACCTGGGTTGAGGAAGCCTCAGTTGGGGAATTGGCTCCATTAGATTGGCCTGTGGCCACATCTGTGGAGTTTTGTCTTGACTGTTGAGCACTATGGGAGTGCCCAGCCCACTATGGGTGGTGCCACCCCTGGGCAGGTTGTTGTGTACTGTATAAGAGGGCAGGCTGGGCATGGGCCAGGGGAGCAAGCCAGTAAACAGCATTCCTCCATGGCCTGTGCTTCAGCTCCTGCCTCCAGGTTCCTGCCCTGAGTTCCTGCCTTGTGCTCCCTGAAGAAGTGTGTGAAGAACTGTGACCCAGGAGATATGAGCTGAATAAACCCTTTTCTCTCCAAGTTGGTGTCGGTCAGAGTGTTTTATCACAGCAATTGAAGAAAAACTAGAACAGCTAATAATATTAGACACATCACTCTAAGAAAACCAAGGCCTCAGTGATGGATGTGATTGAGTAGATAAAACAAGAATCAAACTCAGACTATGAACTGGTTCTGGTAAAATATGATTTTGTTCAAGTTCATCTTTTAACTCCAGGGGAAATTTATAAATATAAGATAATCAGCCTTTCAATTCCACATGCAGGTGGTTAAAGAGAATGTTTCTCTGGCACAATTTTTTGCTAAAATGAAGAAATGCTTCTGAAATGTTAAAGGTTCTTATATGAAGGCACTAATAAAATGAGGTTCAATGTTCTTCAAATGCAAAACACACACACAAATATGTATATATATCAAGTTTTTAATGCAATTTGTGTTTTAAAAGGAAAAAGAAAGAGCTGGATTTATGAGACTCTCATGATCTTAGGTCAGGATTTGAGTCAAAAGAATACACTGTCACTTTAAGGTCTGTTCCAGCTTGATTTTACTCCTTGTTTGTTCTGAGACTTAGGTATACAGGGTCTTCAGCAATAGGATCTAAGTGTCAGTTCTAGTGTTTAATCAAGCTCAAGGGCAATAATCAACTACAAAAGAGGGTGTTTGTTTCTGGCATTGAGTTTTTCATTTGCTAGTCTCTGGCATCTTTAGGGCCACTGAACAGAGCCACTGTTATATAAGTAACTATGCTTAACATCTTTTATAATAGATAGGTATATATTGAAAGAAGCTTTTGTAGTAGGTTTCCTTATGACTCTTTAAAAAGTCCTCTACTGTTAGTTATCCCTCCTCTTACCCAACTTCTGCCCTACCCCCCCCATTCTCCACCCCAGTAAACTTACTATATTGCTTATTCCCTTTTCACATTTATATCACTCCCCTCCCATGAACCACCCCCAGAGTCTCTCTATTGGCTAGTTTCCATAGTACTAGAAGGATATATGCATGTTATTGGTAGAGAAAAGTGACCATCAACTTTACCTAGCTGTGAACACTGTGATCTACAATAACATCTAGTTGGCAAAACATGCCTACTGGTGAAATAGTGGCATAAATATTAATGGAATTGACCAACCACTTTCTAATGCTCCTCATTTACACCCATCACAGCCCATAATAAAACTGTGGCCCCACTTGGATTTTGAATCGAAGGTCTGCTTTTTAAGAAGTCCATACCTGACTCTGTTATCAAGGCCAAGAACACGTGGCTAGACATGTCAGAGACTTTAGGGGAGAACCCACTGTTATAACTCTGCTAACTAAACATAATATTAAGCTAGTACATAATGGCTTCTTGTTTCCCCATAGATCAGTGCATCTCTTATCTCATCAGAGAAGGTTTGCAGCAGATGGTGATTAACAGAGAGGCCTGAAAATGGTCAACATGCACAGAACAAAATACTGCAGAGTACTCCTCTCTAAATGGGACACCTATGTCACACCTCCCAAGGCTCAAAAACCATTGCAGAAGGAAAGGCAGAAAGATGGCAAGAGCCAACACGACGGTGTGTGTCTTTAATCACAGCCCTCAGGAGGCAGGAGCAGGCAAAGCTCTATGAAATAGAGGCCAGGCTGGTCCACGCAATGACCTCTAGGTGGGCTGAGACTAGGGAGACCCTGTCTGGGAAATGATTAACAGTCATAGAAGGTAGATGGACAAAAGGGAAGTGTGTTGTCTGACCACAGAGGGAGGTTGCATATATGAACTGACAGCATTTTACAACATCAAGCACAAGATCTGTTAAAACACATGTGTGATGGTAGGCAGGAAGCGCCAGGATTTTCTGAAGATTTTTATGTATTTGATGGATGCTGGGAGAAGAAGAGGTAGAATCACATTTCTGCTGTGATGCACGTTGGTCAGACTGCAAGGTTTAGACTCACACCCAAAAACACTTGGGAAAAACAGATTAGACTTGATAGGCCTTTAGAAAGATACCATTAACAGAGGACAGGAGCTTTAGTACAGGGGTGGAAAGGTGTGGGTAAAGAAAACGTCTGAATAGCATCAAAACGCACTGTTTGAAATTTCCAAATCAGCAAGTTTGAAAAAATAGTAGAGACAAATTCTTTGAAATATTTACTCCAGGGTTTTCATTTTTGTCTTTCTTTTTTTATAATACTTTTATTGATGTTTTGTCTATTTCAGACATCATTTTTCAGCCCAATTTAGACATATTCCCCTTTCCCTTCCTCCCACCCCACCCCATTTCATGCACTCTGCCATACATGTCCTGTATCTTTCTCTCAGTCTCTCCAAAGTTTTTCTCTGCAAAAGTCTATTGTTTGGGGCAGAATTTAACTATATCAGTCTGTTCTTTGACCAAGTCCTTAAGTTGTTGTGGTTCCCTCCCAATTGTATTGCTCCAAAGTATGCCTATATACCCATCATATGTGTACCAAAATAAATAAATTTAAATTTCAGTTTTCAATTCCATGGGACAATCAGGCCCATATCTTGTCTCATCTTCCCTTTTCCCTTTAGCAACTCATGTTCTCAATCTTAGTTACACTTGATTATTTTTGGAATCTAGAACATGATGTCCTTTTGCTTTGAGTCTTTGCATGTTGTTGCCTGCCTGGAATACTTGTCTCTTCCCACTCTGAGATCATCCTTATTACTCATTGCTCAATCCTACTAGCCTAAAACAAAACTATGCTGATAGATTGAAATTCATTTTTAATTTCCTACATTACACATAAAATCTGTTTACATATCATTTTGGCTTTTTCTTGAAAGAGGTATCACTACAATTATTGTTCATGTTCAACTGATCAATGTATTTTTGTACAAATTTCGATTAACATTATTGAACATTCAAAGCCAAAATTCATTGTGAACTACCCCTAAAAGACAGGCTGAGGTGTTTTGATCTATGATTTCCCTGGATTCATGTGTTTAGGATGATTGCCAGTTTATGGAAAATTAGCACAAAACTCAACATCAAATTATCCTACCATCCTCTATTGTTTTTGTTTGTTAGTGAGAAAATCAAATTACCGGATTTTTTTGAAACAGGGTCTTCAGAAAACTTAATTCCTAGGCCCATCTTTTGAAATTCACAAAAAACTACAGTGTGATTTAATATCTACACTTTTTTTTTCTTCTGATGTTGTCCACTCATTCAAGATCTTGTATTACTTAGGAGTTTTCTGTATGTTAAGCACATTATCAGAAAGCACCGACTTACAAAGCCAATTTTTACACAATCCCTAGTGACTCGTTTTCCCATTATCATTATTCACGGACCATTATTCATTTACATATAAGTGTCTTACACTTCTGAGGAGAACCCCAAAGCCTCCCTTGCTCTAGGGACTGGAAGAAGCTGCAATGAAGGGGGCACTGAGGGCCTCCAGAGGCCACTTGGTAGGAGCAGTTGCTTATACTGCAGAGGACCTGGGTTCAATTGCTAATACCCAAATGGAAGCTCAAAACCAACTTCTGTGATTCCACTTCCAGGGGATTCAACATTCTCTCTTCTGGCCTTCTTGGACACTGTATTCATGAGATGCAGTTACATACATGCACGTAAAACACATAAAATTAAGATTAAATAAATAAGAGGAGGTTTGAAAGTCTTGTGGAAGCTAGACTCATTTAGGAAAGTGCATAGATGAAGTTTAAAGTGTTGACAGTTGAACTCTTTGGATGGGATTATTTTACCTATGCTGAAAGTCTTCACATTGCTAATGAACACTTAACCTAGGGAGAAGACCATGCTACAGGAAACATTACCGTATTCACTATGCTGAGTGCATTCATAATGGTAGTCCCAAGTGACTGACACAAAATAGGTGCAGTTGTGTTTATTAAGTTGAATTTACATGAATTACTAAACTTAGTACATCCTAAGTGTTTCATTTCTATAAAAAACATCCTTGCCATTCATACAGAAGCCAGAAATATTTATGTCTCATGATTTCAAAAATCATTCCAAATTTCTAAGATTTCTTAGAAGTTTTTCTTTTTACTTTTCATTTTATGTGTATGACTATTGCCTGCACATATGTAAGAGCACCTGTATCATGCAGTGTCTATAGAGGTCAGAAGAGGCTGTCAGATCCCCTGGAACTAGAGTTATAGAGGATTATTAGTCACCATGTGGATGCTGAGATTCAAATCTGGGTCCTCTGCAAGAGCACTAGTGCTCTTAAACTCTGAGCCATTTTTATAGCCCCAAACAGTTTCTTTTTTTTTTTTTTTTCTTTTAAAGAACGCTGCAAGAAATTCAATACAAGGCTCTCAACACTTTTTAAGAAAAGAGGCGCCAGCTGCTTTGGGCTGTGACAATATGATAATCTTACCTTTTAAAAACTTATGGCTATTGAAAGACCAGATTAATTAACACTCTCTGAGTTCAGGTCCATTCACTGGGTAGAGAACTCAGTAGAGGTGGCTTCTGGCCAAAATAAGAGTGATAAGTTGCTAATTAGTTCTGCTTATGTGTCTGAAGGAGTTCATTCTGAAAATGACAAGAAAGAATATATTTGAGTTACTTAAATTATAAGAAACCTGAAGATTTGGTTCTAGCTAAAAATAGTGGTGGAGTAAAAGAAAACATGCATACTTTCATTCTCCAAAAGAAGTTTAGTTTCTGTTCTCCTTTTTTCCCCTGCAGTTATTGTTTACTGTATCCTAGTAGATGAGTGGTAGATCACCGTGCAGGAGCCTGCTTCGTCGTGGATCGTTTTTCCAGCTTTCTTCCCACTGCCATTTTACTCTTTGCCTATAAAGGCAAAGAAGAAAATTGACTCCACTCAATTTCTTCTAAAACTGCTGCTATTCTTTTATAAGACCAGAAAACCAAAGGCAAAACCATCTAAGTTTGTACTCTACATTGGCAGAATTAATTGAACTCTCTGGGCTACTTTGTCTTTATAGAGCTACCATAAATTTCAGGACTTCCCTTTCTATGTCTGTATTTCTTTATTGATACTCCATAGCTACAATTGCTGATCCCACTAGATCCCTATTTCTAAAGTAACATTGTGGGTTCTGATTCTTCTTTTTTCCTACTATCAACCTCTCCCTTGAGAATTCAGGTTCATATAACTGAGATGACCAGTAGTTCCCAGGAAAAGTCAGACCATACCCTTGACGAGTAGATCTGAAATACTGAGACCCATACCTAACCATTGTCGGCTTCTCTGAAGGAAACGTGATGATGTAAGTTAGATAAGTGTTATTTCAAATAATAATCATAATAATAAGTCACATTATCTCTATTGCCAATCATAAGCTAGAGATTTAGTAACTTGTTGAGAACCACAAGGCTATTAATGTATATGTAGGTCCTCTGATTACACATGCAATGTCCTTAGCAGGTCATGAAACTAAAGCATCTTAATTTCAGAGAGTACTCACTGATAAGCAAGCACTAGATCAGTCATCATCAATAAAATGTCTATTTCCTTCTTTTTCTTTGAGCACAGAAAATTACACAATGGTACTCTAGAACATTTCAAGTACATGTAGTTAATTAAGGACTAGGTGATGCACTGCCAATCATGAATAAATGAAAATCATCCAAACATAGGGGAATCATTTACATTTAAGTCAAAGTGACTAGTTCACAAACTATATGATCATTTTTTTTTTGAGACTGGGATTTCTATCATGACATCTGGCCTGGAACTCTCTATGTAGTGCAGGCTGGCCTTGATCTCATAGAGATCAGCCTACCTTTGCCTCCCAAATGCTAGGATTAAACACACATACCACTACACCCAGCTCTGTATAAGCATTATCAAAGTTATTCATTCTTGGGGATGGGGAGATAACTCAGTGAATAAAGTACTTTCTGTGCAAACCGAGGACCTCAATATTCTCACAAAACAGGCTGTGGTAGTGTGCCTATTACCCAACTAATGACAGGGACAGGAGGATCCAAGGTGCCAGCTCAGCAATCTTCCTAGCTGAATAAGCAGGCTCCTGTTGTATTTATATAGATCAGTTAATAGAAATTTATATTAGAACAGTATTTTGGTTTAAATATTTTATTTATTATTTTTTTATGTATATGAGTGTATTGCCTCCATGCGTGTAAGTGCATCCATGTCATGCAATGCTTGCAAAGGTCAGAAGAAGGTGAGTAATCCCCTGGACTTGAGTTACAGACCATTGTTGGTTACCATGGGGTTGGTAACTGGGAATTGAACCCCGGTCCTCTGCAAAACAGCAGCCAGTGTTCTTAAGCACTTAGCTATCTCTCCAATCCCTTACAACAGTATTTTAGGTGTTCTACAAATTAACAACATTTGAAAGACTCAAAAGAATTACAAAGTCAATCAATTGTTCTCTACCAACCACCCAAATTCCATCACAGTTTCTGAAGTAAATCTCACTCCAAGTTCAAAACAGTATCAAAGCAGATAATACACCAACAGGAAAGGTAGTTCACTCTTCAGATAATGGAGCATCTGACTGTGACTTCTTACTGGTTAAATTGTATGGTTGTAACCTGTAACTCCTTTCTCCAAATCCATTCTTACTCCCTTCCTTGAAGCTACTCAAGTCATGTCCTTTCTGGTACCAACTGCCTGTCACCAAAGCCATTGTCGATTTCATCAATGACCTACGTAATGGATTAATTTATGTCCTTCCAAAATTTGTATGTCAATGTTCTTGCCCACCTGTTTGAGTATATTTGAAGAAAAGAATTTAAAGAAGTTTAAGATTAAACAAGGTCAAAGGAATGTCCTTAATCCAATACACCTGATATTTTGTATGAGACTACAAAGAGGGAAGGAGGGGACTAGAATGAGCCCACAGGTGAAGGGCAATGTGAAGATGAAACAAGAGGGCACCATCTTCCAGGCAAAGAGAAAGATGCTTAATGAAAAAATAACTCTTTTACCATACCTTGAACTTGCACTTTCAGCCTCCAGACTGGTAGTGAATTACCGTCTGCCTCTCATACTGGTTTGGTATTGCAGTTGAGTTGAAGAACTTCAATATTATTAAATTCAACAAAATATTTTTATCATTTCTTTACTAAACACCAATATTTCATACTGTTGAATATTCTCCTAAAAGTATTTGAGATACCAAAACCCACTAGATTGGCTTCCCTTTCCTTCCTTCCTTCCTTCCTTCCTTCCTTCCTTCCTTCCTTCCTTCCTTCCTTCCTTCCTTCCATCTACCTTCCTTCCTGTCTCCTATCCTTCTTCCTTTCCTTTTGAAGTGTTGGTGTACACCAACACCTCCCCAAGGGAGGCAGAGTAGTTATCCACTTCTAATTAAGGCAGAATTGCATCGAATGACTGCCTTGGAGGAGTGGCAGGTTACTCAGGTATGGGTCTAATTAATAACCAGACTCTTTTCTATGAGGGAATATCAGCAGGCCTCAAGCCCAGCTGCGATAATCGTTTCCAAGTGCATATAGCTGATCTGATAAAGACAGTGGTAGTTTGGCTCAGAGAACAGCCCTGAACAACACAGCTTTCAAGAACAATCTCCAGTCCTGGGTGGGGTTTTGAGTGATGCAGCTGCCTTGAGTCATCCATGTTCTGTAAGTAACCCCTTATTCCTGTTCCTATAAGTGATTCTAATAAACTCAGTGGCTTACTAAGCGAGGCTTGAGTGGAAGAGTTTCCTTGGTCGATCCTCAGTGCCAGATCTAGGGTGAATAGTTGTTTGTTCACTCTGAAAGAAAAACCTAAACCAGAAGGTGTGTTTTGTTCTACATCAGGTGCTATTCCTAGGTCTGACTGATTAGGTAAAGAATACAATACAATCCAGGGACAATGAAAATACAGTCTTTTAACTAACTGATCCTCACTTGTAGTTTCATTCAAAAGAGCTAGGATTTGAGAAGCTGAGGCACTATTCAACTTTATAGCTTTTGGACAGACAATGACGTAGACATGGCAATAAAAGTCTGTATGGCTAGTAAAGATAAGAGACAAAAGCAGAACATGACGTATGGAGGTAAAGTCAGTTTATAGAGAAATGAAACTGGAACACAGAAAAGCATAAAGCCTAGGACCAAACAATGTCCCCAGAGAGACCTTGTTTCTGCCACATGCCAGAATGTCTATAAATCACTGCTGTGGAGGTAACTTGAATAGATCTCATTTCCTTATAGCTATTGTAGTAATCCACAGGCTAAGTGCACTATGAGGTTATATTTGTATTAACTATATAAAGAAATGTATCATATTCATGGATTTGAGCAAATGTTTGCTAAGTCAGGTGTGCTTGCCTGAGGGTGTCAACAAACAAAACCACAAAGGATCCCAGTTCAATGATTAAGTGCTTGGGTCAACATCGGAAAATATTTTGCTGACTGGCATATTGTTAAGTAAGTATATCTAATAAATTACTTGTGAATAATTATGTCTATGTAAAAATCTAGGGAAGTCCAAAATTATAAACAATATACTGAACTTATATTAACAGGTATAGTAGCTTTGTGATCTTTGACCTTGTGACCTTTGACCTTGTCCTTGATTTTCGATATACTAAGCTAAAGATCCACCCGGGGCTAGGGAAGAGGGAAAGTGATCTTTTGTGAGGGGATGGAGGCCACGTTTTAGTTGATGATGCTGATTTCCTGACATCTATTTTGTGAAGGTGACAGAACAATAGACACCAAAGACATTAATCACACAAAATCCATCACAAAAGAGGGACAGAACCAACAATTTTACCATCAAGTTGCAGTCCATAATCAGGAGAAAAGGGAACTGCTTTGCTCTGTGATTCCACCCCTGATAACTAATCAATTAGATGCCAACTGCTACATACTGGAGCCAAGGAAGACAAAGGATTTCTTTTTTCCCTTTGTTAAAAAGGAATTTACTGATGGACTATATTCATTTCTTCAAATTTTTACTTTGTCAGTTTGAAATTTGACATACATCATTTTAAGGCTCTGGTCATTAAAATCCTTAAAAGTATGAATTTGCAATAGAATTTGTTTTACATGTGATGGTATAATTTCTACCATTTATCTTTGAAACATCATGGTTTGCCTTTTGGGAAAAAAAAAAAAACAAAGTATTTACCATTACATTGCATTAAAATGTAAAAAAATATAAAAGCAACAGAAATAAGTTTTATGTAAAAGTCAGAATGGTATATATTTTGGTGTTTAAATTTCCTGTTGAGAGTTTTGAAAGGAAGTATGGAAAAAGAATGCAGTGAAAAGCTGTCTTAAGAGGTGATGCTGTTTATAGGAATTGTTTTTCTTTTCTTCTTATTCCAGTCATTATCTAAATTAGAGTTATTACCCAAACAATAGAGGTCCTAGAATCAGACCCTGGGGGAATTTAAGGGCATTGGCTCTTGTATATGAATTTGTGCTGTTCTGTTCAAAGAAAGCTATTCATGCTTTCAATAATTTCCTTGGTTTTCATTGATACTTTAGGGGAACAAAAAGGGAAGGATTAATATCATACACACATGAAAAGATTGGGACATGCAATTTGAGTGCTCTAAAAGCAAAAAGCAAGAGAAGCTTTGGTTGACCTTCTGTTCAGTATTTTCTCATCAGGCGTTCCTGGGAACAGTGGCTGCTAACTACTCTCTGCACTCTCCACACATGCCTGATGCCCACTAAGAAGCAAGACCTTTGTGCTCTCTGAATCTCAGGCTAAATTAAATCTCTTCAATCAAAGCATTAGTCATTTCTCACTGGACACAAATTACTTCACTTCTCTTTGGCACCAGTCACTCTATTTTTATTGTGTGTTCATCCTGGGACTAATAAATATGGGGTCTTCATCTGGAGGGTGCAGTATTTGTAAGATGCACTTCCTACACACAGATCTTTAGTCTCTGGTAGTATTCAGATACAATACACAAGAAATAAACCTGAGGGCAAAGGGGCTGTGAATGGACACACCAGGATGCTGACTCAGAAGGTAAAATCAATTCCTTTTGTTTGTATCACTCAGTTCAATAGTCCTTTGTATGTAGATGTGGGCAAGATATGTAAATTGTGAACTAAAAGATAAACTACTTTGTCCATGCCTTAGCAAAACTGAAATGACTTCTATTCTTTAAATTTGAAAAAGAGAACTAAAGAATCTTCTTTGTAGCTAGTTGGTGCTAGCCAGCTTTTGGTAAATAGTTCCAACACTACTTGAGGTTTAACGGCATGGTTAAGTTAGGGGTGAATAGACTCCAACTCTAAATTCTTTATTGCTTCCTCTCAGGTCTTAAAAGGCCTTGACTGCAAAAGGTGTAAATGAAATTTCTTCTCAGTTTCATAGTATTTTATTAATAATTCTTCACAGCATGTGAAGAGTGGCATATTCAAATAGTTTTGAAGTATACCTACATTATTTTTAGTTGTCAGAACAGTGTAGTTTCAAATCACATTTATGGTCTTTTATATAAATTCTGAACTGCAGTACAAGAGCATCATTTGTCTTTTAAAATGTATTCAACCATGGAGTTACAGAGATGGCTCAGCAATTAAAAGCATTGGCTAATCTTACAGAGGACCTTGCTCAATTCACAGCACCCACATGGCATCTAACAACCATCCTTAGCTCCAGTTCCAGGGGATCCAACACCATCTTCTGGCCTCCATGTGCATTGCAAGACATGGGTACACTACATAAATAAAGCCAAAACAGTCATACACATAAAATAAAATAAAGTTTCTCTTAATGTATGTTGGCAGTGTTTGGACATAGTATTCCAGTTCATTTATTGAGAATATTATATATTAATATATAATAAGAGATGGCCTAGCGGTTAAGAGCACCGACTGCTCTTGCAGAGGACCCCAGTTCGATCCCCAGCAACCACATGGCGGCTAAGAACCGTCTATAACTCCAATTCCAGGAGAACTCCAGTTCCAGGGGAATCTGACACCCTCTTCTGACCTCCGCGGCATTGCACGACACGTGCACAAAACCTACATGGTGCAGCCAGTACATCTCCATAAAAAAAAAAAAAAAAAAAAAGCCTCCCAACTAAAAAAGCCCAGGCCCAGATGGTTTCAGAGCAAATTCTATAAAACATTTTAAAGAGTTCTTACAACCATTATTACTCAAACTTTTCAGAAGGCTACAGACAGAGGGAAATATCCCAAATTCCTTCTACAAAGCCAGCATCATTCTAATACCCAAACCAGGCAAAGACACAAACAAGAAAAGAAAACTATAGACCCATATCACTGATGAACACACACATGAAAAATCTCAACAAAATACTTGCAAATCCACACAGGACCCAACATCAAAAATCATCCATCATGAATAGTTTGGATTCATACCAGAGATACAGGATGGTTCACACACATGTAAATGCAATAAATATCATATAAAACACATAAGTGGACTTAAAGACAAAAACCACACCATCATCTCAATTGACTGGAGAAAAAGCTTTTGACAAAAGTCAATCCCTTCATGCTTAAAGTCTGTAGAGGAATTGGAACTGGAGGGATTCATTCCTCAATGTAATCAAAGCCATATACAAGAAAACCCCCACAGCCAACAATCCTCCTAAATGGAGAAAATTTTGAAAGCATTCCCCTTAAAGGCAGGAAACATGGCAAGGCTGTACCACTCTATCGCCACTCCTCTTCATATAAGTGCTTGAAATGTTTGCTAAGGCAATAAGGCAAGAAAGGAAATTAAGGAGTACTAATTGGAAGAAGGAAGTAAAACTATCCCTTTTGCAGATATGATAAGTTTACCTAAGGGATGCTAAAAACTCCACCAGAAAACGGTAGAAAGACTCAAAATTTCAGTAAAGTTGCAGGATACAAAATAAACCAGAAAAATCAGTAGCCCTCCTTTACACAACAATAAGGAACGGTATGAGAAGGAATATAAGGAGAACTTCCCAATCGCAATAAGCCTCCAAAAACAAAAAAAAAAAAAATCCTAGGAATAAACCTAACCAAAGACACCAAAGACCTCTACATCAAAATTTTTAAAACCCGGAAGAAGGAGATTGAAAATGACATCAAAAGAGGGAAAGACCTCCCATGCTCGTGGATTGGAAAAATTAATATAGTAAAACTGTCCATTCTACCCAAATTAATATACAGATTCAATGTAATCCCAATCAAAATCCCCATAAGCTTTTTCACAGACTTAGAAAAAAATAATCCTTAAATTCACATGGAAAAACAAAGACCCCAAATAACTAAAGCAACCCTGAGTGAAAAGTGCCATACTGGGGCATTACATTACCACACTTCAAGCTATATTACAGGGCTATGGTCATAAAGACAGCCTGGTACTGGAAAAAAACAAAAAACAAACAAACAAAAAAAAAACAGAACCATTGACCAATGGAACAAAATTGAAGAACCAAACTTGAGCTCATATAACTTCAGCCACCTCATATTTGACAAAAGGGGCCAAAAAAGCTCAATGGAGGAAAGATAGCATCTTCAGCAAATGGTGTTGGCAAAACTGGATCACCATTTGTAGAAGAACAAAATTAAACCCCTACCTCTCACCCTGTACAAAAATAAACTCCAAGGGATCAAAGATCTCAACCTAAAACCTGAAAACCTGAAGGTGATAGAAGAAAAAGTCCGCAGCAACCTACAAGACATAGGTGTAGGAAAAGACTTTCTAAATCAAACAGCAGCTAAACAGGAAATAAGGACAACAGCTGACAAGTGGGACCTCATCAAACTCAAAAGCTTTTGTACAGCTAAAGAAACAATCAAGCAAGTGAAGAGAAAACCCACAGAGTGGAAGGAAACTTTCACCATGGATACATCAGACAAAGCATTAACATCTAGAATATATAAGCTACTTAAAAAGCAAAGAAGAAAACAAATGACCTACTCAAAAGATGGAGTAATGAGCTGAACAGAGACTTCACCAGTAAGGAAGTAAAGATGGCTGAGAAACTTCTTAAAATGTGTTCAACTTCATTAATAATTAAGGAAATGCAAATTATAACCACACTAAGGTATCATCTCACTCCAATAAGACTAGCCAAGATCAAGAAAACAAAAGACAAAATTCTGGAGAGGTTGTGGGAAAGGGGAACACTCATATCCACTGCTGGTGGGAATGTAAACTGGTACCACTGTGGAAAGCAGTGTGGAGAACCCTTAAAAAACTCAAAATGAGCCTACCACCTTACCCAGCCATACCACTCCTGGGTATATACCCACAAGATGCATCCTACCACAAAGATACATGCACAGCTATGTTTATTGCAGCTCTCCTCACAATAGCAAAGACTTGGAATCAACCCAAATGCCCCTCAACAGATGACTGGATAGCAAGAATGTGGTACATCTACACAATGGAGTTCTATGCAGCAGTAAAGAAAGTTGACATCATGAGCTTTGCTGGTAAATGCATGGAACTTGAAGCAATTATACTAAGTGAAGTAACACAGTCCCAGAAAAAAAAGGGGGGAATGGTTTCCCTCATTTGTGGATGCTAACACCAAATCCCCAGTTGGTAGGCAAACTGAGCAACTTTATTATTATATTTCATTGTACCTGAAAGCAACTGTGATATTACAGTGTGAATCTATAAAAGGGCTCTAGAATTGTCTTACCACTTATTCTCAAACATTGTAATTACCATACATAGATGGAGATGTAGTCATATTAAAAAAAAAAAGAATGTAAAGTTACACAACTTTATACCTGCATGCAAATTTACTGTTAAAATGTGAGTCTCTAAATGTGCATAGGAATCAACCTACAGTTTATTTTCAGAGTTTTTAATTTTCATTTATGTGTGGAGTGTATATATGCATATTTTGGAATAATATAAAATAAAAAAGTATTGATAGCTTTATAGAATAATTTCAGTATAATCCCTAAGTTATTTAAATATCACAGTAATATATAGTTTACATTGTGAACTGATTGTAAATTTTACATTAAATTCTTATAGAACCTTCAAAAAATTACATTAAAACATATGTGTAATTTAGAATGTAAAGCTATATTTCTTTTTAACTGCATGCAACTTTACTGCTAAAATGTGAATCCCTAAATGTGGTTTGGAATTAACCTATAGTTTATTTTCAGACTTTGTAATTTGATTTATGTGTGCCATGTATATATGTATATATTGGAGTAATATAAAAATAAAGGGAACAAAAAGGAGAGAAAATCCTGCTCAAGGAACTGACCAAAACAGCAAACTTCTGCATCCAAAGGAAAAAAAAAAGACAGAGAAAAAGATGCAAGACAGGACTTAACATGCATGGCAGAATCCACGGGCTCTGGCATGAGGGGGGGGCAAGGATGGCAGAATGAGTTTAAATTTGATTAAGAAATGTTGTATAAAATGTGCTCAATAAAAATTAACAAAAAAGAAAAAAAAGACCAAAAACTCATGGGCATGGCAGCAAATGTCCATAGGGTGGAAATAGTGTCAGGGGAGGTCACAAATGAACAGAGAGAATTAAGTGAATGTGAGAACTACAAGACAGTTGTGTGAACTCATAAGGCTAATTTTCTACAGAAGTGGAATGGTTTTATCAAATCTCTATACCGATAAATTATAAGAAAAAAAACAATGTATACTTAAAATCAGGTGGAAATTCCTGGCCTTGTGTTCTATCAACCAAACCCTTAAGAGAGGGCTGTTGGCACTCAAGGGTTTCCAACAGAATCAGGATAATGACCAGATGAGACACACACACTATCCTAGGTCCTCTCATTTGTGTAATGTGCTGGTGTGGACTAAAATAATTTTCTTATTTAGACAATTCAATTAAGAGAATCCTATAGGAGCTTTGTGAAGCCATTATAAGAACAGCCTCTTTCCCTCAGAAGAAAGTTCTGTCCAGCACTTTCTGGGCTACAAGGCCTAAAATGACTTATTTATTTCTATTTTATAAGCTGCAGTTTCCTTATCTCTTTGAAGAGATAACAGTTTCTTGTAGAGTTGTTATGGTGATCCATTTTATTCTATAACTATTTATTGAATCTCTACCATATTCCACTCTTCTCGGGAATGGAATACAACAGTGAAAACTAAATTTAAAAATAAAATCGTGTATAGCTTTTATGGCTTATAGTTGCAGCAAGAGACTAAATTAAAAGAAGGAAAAAGGCTAGAATTATAGGTGGTGATAAATGAAAGGAAGGAGAAGTAGGGAACTTTCAGTTTATGTGAGATTTTTTTTTTAAATACTTGCCAAACAAGTCTTTGCTTAAACAAAGACTTAGAGAAATTAAATGAGTAATCTGGGAAGATAGAGTTGGGCAATATTGGGAGAGAAGAGCCACAAATTTTGACAACTGGATATGGAGGCTAGTCTGACTTGTTGAAGAACAGCAAAGATATAGTGCATTTCAGACAAGTGAGAGAAGAGAAAGCACTGGGCATGAGCTCATGGTTACACCCCAAAGGGTTTTTTTTGTTGACTGAATGACTGAACTTCACTCAGAGTCCAGGAGCTCATGAAAGGATGTGAGCAGAGGACATATAGGACATATAGGACTTGAATTAAAAGTGACATTTCTGTGTTGACATAGAGAAAATTACAATATAGATGAAAGAAAGAAACAAGATAGAAAGTAGTCCTTGACAAAATTTAATGGTGGCTTAGACACACTTGTAGAGCAGATGTGGAAAGAGTCATTCCTGGGTGTCCTTAGAATAGGCTGGGAGATTTGGAATGTGAAGGGTGATACCCACAACTACTGTGTGTAACACTTGGAATGTCAGAGTAACATGACAAAGTGGTCTCATCGAATGTGAGTGTTCTAGTTTGTCTTCAATTGCTGTGACAAAACACTCTGACTGACACCAACTTGGGGAGGAAAGGGTTTATTCAGCTCACATCTCCCAGGTCACAGTTCATCACTCAGGGAGCCCAAGGCAGGAACATAGGGCAGGAACCTGGAGGGAGAATCTGAAGCACAGGCCATAGAGGAGTGCTGCCTACTGGCTTGCTCCCCTGGCCCATGCCCAGCCTGCCCTCTTATACAGTACACAACAACCTGCCCAGGGTGGCACCACCAATAGAAGGCTGGGCACTCCCACATTGTTCAACAATCAAGACAATACTCCACAGATGTGGCCACAGGCCAATCCAATGGAGCCAATTCCCCAATTGAGGCTCCCTCAACCCAGGTGTGTCAAGTTGACACTAAAGCTATCCAGCACAATTGACTCCTTGTCAACTTGACACACAAAATACATCACTATTAAACCACCACCTTTCCAGTTCTTGTCCCCAAGGTATGATGTTAACATTAATCACAACCAAAGACAGTACAACCTACATAACTGTATTAGTTACTTTTCTGTTGCTGTGATAAAACCACCATGACCAAGGGAACTTATAAAAGGAAGAGTTTATTTGAGCTTATGACGGTTCCAGAGAATCAGAGTCCATTGTGGTGGGCCTATAGGGGACACTCTCATTCAAACTACAACAGTGAGTTTACATCAGATCTCCTTGGAAAGCACTTGCTAAACATAGTGCTGTCACTGAGATCTTCACTCAGTATCTCTGAAATGAGCACTTTTGAGAATCTGTATTTCTTGTCAGGCATACTAGAAGATTCTGGATGTTTCCTCCAACTGCTCCTTAGAAAACTGTGTTTTCATTTTTTAAATTTTGGCAGACATATAGTTCAACTAGAAAAATGTTTATTAGAATCTCAGATCCAGCATTGCATTTCAGTTTCAAGGTGAAGAAAATGGGAAGCAGATACTGTTTATTCCTAAAGAGTACATGTGGAGGTGCATGGACTACAGGTAAGTTTTTCAATGAAAGCAAAGCCCAGGGTGTGAATATGTCTACGAAGGTATGTTGGGTTGACTTTATGTGATGGACTAATGGACAATGCTAACAATACAATAGAATAAGTTAGATTGTGGGGAAGACCGACTCTTCCATCACTGGTGTGCACTTAGGTGAACATTGTATTCATCTACCTGTTGGCACACAATCACACCAAATGAATAATATTTGCCACTGAGTTTTTCTCAACTTGGAACTGAAAAATCTTAATATGAACTTGACTCAAACAGGAAGAGAAGAAATTATTTTAAGGACTTTTCTTTGTAGCTTGACTATTATCACTCCTATCAAAAAGCAAATAACTGTGGATTTCTTGGCTAGGATTTCTAAAGTTAGTGACTGAAAGCTCCCAAATGAACCCCATAGAGTGAAGTCAGAATAGTGTAATGTTTGCAATCTGTTTTGTCAGATGTTAGGACATCCCGTTTGCTTGGATTATTTGTTTTTCATCCTTTTCATCCTTTCACTGTAAGGTGCTGCTCATCCTTGTGGACCATAGAGAACTTATTACATCACATCACTTCCCTAGATGAATGTAATTTCTTACTGCATTCTAAATACACATCTTTATATTTATAGACAAGTGTACCTCTCACCACTTATCAAAATAACTTCTTCTTGCCACAGATGGAAACTATTACAGAATTTTACAACTGATCAGATGCCAAGAAATAAGTGACTGTGAGATGCCCAGCCCTCAGTGATACATTTACAATACAAACACTACACCTAAGGCTCAGGCAACATCATGGGGGGGGGGCGCAGAAAGAGTGCAAAGACCCGAGGAGACAAGGCATTTGCTGCTTCTTGAGGCAGTCTAGAGAAGCTACACCAGTGAAATCTCCACAGTGTGTTAGTCTAACAAGATCTTCATAATTGCAAAACCAGTGGACATGCCAAGGTGGATGGGAGGAATGTCACTGAGTCCACCATTAAGATGAATAACATTAGGTCTGGAGAGATGGCTCAGCAGTTAAGAACACTTGCTGTTCTTGCAGATGACATGGGTTCAATTGCTACCACACACATGGAGCCCAACACCTGTCCATTTCCAGGGAATCTAACAACAACTTCTACCCTCTGTAAGCATTGCATGCGTGTGGTGCACTTATACATATGCAGGCAAAATATTCATATTCATGAAATAAAAATAACAAAATATTTTATATATTTTTAAATAGGAATAGCTATAAGCAATCAATTCATGCTGAGGGAGGAAGAATCAGTTTTATTCAGGGGCTAGTCCCCCAGAGAAGTTATTCAGTCCTAAATAGGCAGACCAAAACCTAGGTACACATGAGCACCACTAAATGGGCTCAGTGCATTACATAAGTGTATATGTTTACAACATCATGTATATGTAACAATAATAATCAATGAAGAGGATAAAAATTGAGAAGAATTGACTAGGGACGTGGGAGTAATTGGACAGAGACTGAGAGGTATAGAACTAATGCAAGAACCATAGTCATGTATGATAGTCTCACAAATAATATAAATATATAATAATAATATATTGTACTAAATAATGGCATTTGACCTTCAGTTGTAATTTTAATGAAATGTCAGAGGCTTACAAATAGAAGTCTCCTATATCCACAAATTCCTCCAGAATTACTGGGTATTTTTTATTGTTGTTTTTGAAAACAGAAAGTTAAGGAGAAAATCGGTTTTTGAATTTTTTTACCATTTTTATTGAAGTTTTGTGCATTTCATACATTGTTTCTCAGTCCAATCTAGACTCATAATGTCTTCCATGCCCCCTACCACACCCGAGTTCATGCACCCTGCTCTCCCTGCCCTGTATCTTTTTCTGATTCTTTTCAAAGTTTTTTTCAAAGCAGAGGATTATTGTCCTTGGGGGAACTTTACTGTTTCAGTCAGTTCCCTGTCCCTGTTCCTCTGCTGTTGTTTCCCTCCAATCTGTACCACTTCCACAGTTATGCAATATATTTATTACTATATATAATATATGTCACACCTATAATAAAATTGCATCATCTCTATACAAACTGTCATTTCCATATCATATTTCAGGATTCACATTTTTCTTTTTTAACTTTATATTACTCTAAAATATGGTATTCAAATTTTAAGTTTGAAATTTGGAGTGTGAAATTCAAAGCCCAGACTACTCAGATAAGTTTTAGAGAAAGACCCTAACATGTGTTTTCTCTTGAATTCATCCTATCCTTCAAAGTGGGAGGTAGATATTTGTGAGTAGAGATAGAGTTTGTTGCCCCAGATGGAGTTTGTGGATAAACATCAAAATTAATGGAAAGCAGCAACCTCTAGTAATTTTTATAGAGAATAATATAAAATATTCCTCTTTTTGGCTTAAGAATAGCTAGAGGTTTATAAACAGCCATGCTACTTAGCCAGGAAAATTAAAGGCATTAAGTGCCAAGTGTGCTTATATTCCCTAAGAAATCTGTACCGATTTGTAAAAAAACAAAAAAATAGGCAAATGCAATACAAATGCCAAAAGACAAGGCTGGGAAGATTCCAGTTGAGAGACAGCTCAATGTAGAGAAATGAAACATAAATCCAAGTTTCATGACACTTCACATCACAAGACAAGGCTTCATAAGAAGGAAAATATGGGTTTTTTTTTCTTTCTGAACAGATTTTAAAAGTCTCTAGAGACGAATTGTTATGTATCATTAATGAAAAAGAAACAGAAAGAAAAAGATAAATCAATGAAGTTAATAGGGCTTAATAGTTCAATTCTGTATTCCATTCACCCATATGGAACACTTGAGAGAACACAAAACAACAGATGGCTTTTGAATTTCAAAATCCAGGAGATAAGTAGCAGCCTTCAAAGGTATGGCTAGTGTTTGGATAGGGAAGGTTTGACCTAAATTCTCTCAGCTTTCACTTTGATGAATCTGATACAGAAAAATGTTTCTTGGCCATGAGCTATCCCACACAAAATCCTCCAAGCCAACAGGTATTTGGCAGTATCTAAATACTTTAAAATATTATCACCAGTGCATTTTATGAGCAGAGACCAGGAATGGTGCTAAAGATTCACCAGTGTTACAGAGAAGGTTCTTCATAGCAGTTGCCCCATCAAAAATATTATTGGAAATGAGGTTAGGAAACACTGGACTTACTTGCTTGACTGGATAGGACTTAGCATATGTGGCAGAATACATGAGGTCTGGTGGGGGTTTGGAAGGGTATGGATGGGGGAGGAGGTCTAAACTTGATTGAGAACTGTGCTACGGAACTACAAAATCTTAATCAAAATATGGATACAAAAAAAGAAGCACTAGACTATATTTTAATAAAGTTATCATTTCATTAACATAGGGTGAACTTGTAGGGATGGATATTCAGAGGATAATTGCACAGATCTGAGGGAGTTCGCTTCGTTGAGAATTTGAAGAAGGTAAGAGAAGTGTTTTGTATCTGTAGGAATCATGGCTACCAGGAGCTCCAGTTCCAGAGACTCTGATGACCTATTTTTGACTTACAGAAAGATAATTCTAGTGATTGATAATAGAGTTGATTGAGTAAGTTGTAGTGGTGGATGTCAATAAGCTATGCAGACACAGAGATGAAAGAATCAAGTCAGAGCTACACCTGAGGATGGAAAGATGGCTCAGTGAATAATAGACTTTCCTGTTCTGTTCTTAAAGACCACCTGAATTTGGTTCACAGAACCCACATGGCAGCTCATGACATCTATTAACTCCAGTTCCAGGGCGGTATGATTGTTCTTGTGGCCTTAAATACACATATGTAGTATAGATAATCTCTCTCTCTCTCTCTCTCTCTCTCTCTCTCTCTCTCTCTCTCTTTCTCTCTCTCAATAAATAAATAAATAAAGTTTGTTGAAGAGAAAATAAGTTGAACAAAGTTATTGAACTATCTTCCATAATAAAGCATAATTGGAGAAAGCCTGCTGTAGTCAAGTAGCTTTTGAAATGCTTGATTAAACTGAATGAGATTCAGTTCTCCACTACAACACCCAGAAAATTTTCCTTGATTATTATACCTTGTGATTCTTCGTCACAAGTTGCTGTAGGCAGCGTTTTCCAAGAACATTTGGCTAAGGGAGCTTTCCACAGCTTACACAATAGAAGTCGGTTTTGAGAAAGTAAAATAAAACCCACTTCATACAGAAAAAAATGATGGCAGTGTATTAAAACAAGCTCTTTTACCAAAGTTAGACTTAGACTTGCAGCTGAGATATCAATAGGAATCAAGATGTATAGGCAAGGCATAATGGTGCACACTTTTAATCCCACACTCAGGAAGCAGAGACAGGCAGATTTCTGTGAGATCTTGGTCAGCCTTATCCTCATAGCAAGTTCCAGATAAGCTGGGGTTACAGGGTGACCCTGTCTCAAAACAACAACAAAAAATGTTCTTATACCCATATAAGGATATGCATATGCTTCCAGGGGAGAGTGAGAAACTCTAAGATAAACTACTATTAAAACTAGTGTCCCAATATTTCTAGTCATTGAAGTTATCTAAAATTATGTGTTCAGAAGGATTCTGAGACTCCATTGAGAATCAAGGCAACATTACAAGAGTCTAGGAATTGCTCCTATGTAAACAAGGAAAATATTAAGCAATGTCCATATCCTGTGCTCCCTGCATATGAAAACGACTTAGATAAAGTTTATCTTGTAGCTCAATTTGTTTCTTCTAAAGAAACCTCGCCTATACATATAAACATAAATAAATATAGGCAATGCTTGCCTTAATACCTAACTTAGAAATTCTGCTCATTTTATTCTTGAACTGTACCTTCTTTTTCACTGACATCACTACTGATGACAGCACCTGGAATTAATTAGCCAGTGAAAAAGATAAACCTCAAAGATGCAAATGGATCTAGATATGACAAATACCAACATTTTTATTTTATCAGAGAAAATATATCTCTGTTATATATCTACATTTGGTTCTCATTTGTTCATTATTAATATTCAGTAAAGTTTTGGGGAATTTCCAGAGTAAATGAGTTTTATGGATTCATAATCAAGGAAAGAGGCTTTTGGTTTATGTAAAGATATTAATGTAAACAATTGGAATTTACCCTTGAAGGAACCCAGGGAACACTTAGGATTAGACTGGGAGAAGTTATTCAATGTGGGGAGATGATTCTCAGAGAAAGATGTATTTGTGACAAGCAAAATGAGTAATCTCCTCTCTCTTTGTCAATTACCCAGGCTGAATCTTGGTTTTAAAATTTACTTAACCACTAAGCAATGATTTCTTTGCATATTCTGTGATTAAGAAAATTAAGTAGTAATTTACTTTAAATTTTTGTCTTGGAATTAACTCAGAAGTAATAGAAGAATAACCTGTCAGGTTGACAAGCTTTGAATTGCTAATAAAATTGGTAGGTACTTATTTTTTAAATAGATCTAGAACAAAAGCAAACTGGCAATTTATAGTTAGGCGTAATTGATGGGCTTATCTGGCATGTGTATGCCATTATTGTCAATTAAAGCAACTTCATATTCTCTCTGCTAGTTTCAAGCAGACTGCAGGAGCACAGCTATGAAATGGTCCTGGTAAGCTTTCAATCCTTACCACCTGGCATGGCTCCTACATTGAAGGAGGTTCTTAGAATTTTAGATGTTTTCCTAGTATCTGGATGGAATGAAACAGCAACAGTTGCATTACTTCTGAGAGACTTGAACAGTAAGGAATCCAAAACCTGCCATCTTCTTCTGGAGTGTCTTGTACATAGATTTGGAAATATAAAATTAATCTCAGGAAGAACACAGACAGAATATATTTTCTCATGGGTCTTTTGTTTGGGTTTTGATTTTTGTTTGATTTTGTTTGGTATTTTGCTGTTTTTATTTCAATTCCTTCTTTTTTATTTGACAGTTTTTTACATCTACACTGTATTTTGATCATGTTTACTGCCATTACTCTCTCTTGTCACCCTCACTTGGTTTCTGTGTGAAAGAATGTAATACAGGAGAGGCTGGCCTTAAATTTGCTATGTAACCAAGGCTGTCCTTGAATTCTCAATCCTCCTGCCTTTAACTCCCAAATTTGAGAATGTCACATGTTTGCCACCACACTCTGTATTCTGACAGTTTTGAAATCAGTAATCTCCTCGCTCCTTGTGAGAGTTGACTAAAAATATATTTCTATCTATTGATTGATATAATTAGCAAAATTGTTATGGGTGAGGCAATTTTTTTGCTCCATGACATACCTCAGCCTGGGATAACACAAATTTATCAAACATGTTCTATGGCATGAATTTCTGAGTATTCTCCAAATGACTTGTGTAGTTACTGGATGAGATATGACTTTGTAAAATGAAATGGTTTTTGTGTGTTTGTTTGTTTGTTTGTTTGTTTGCCAAAACAGAGATGTTGTGTTTTGATTGTCTGAAATCCCGTTAATGTTTTGTAGCTATGAAATTTTTAAGAGTTTTACACTTGATTACTTTGGAATTGTTTCAGTAAAAGCAATGTTTTACAACTAATTGTAAATATCAACTTTCAGTGGTTTTATTGAAGCTGATAAAGAGATATGGACACATATGTGCTTCATACAGCCACACGACTTGGAGAATTACATTAGGATTAAGGCTTATTAAGCCTCACAACTAGAGGATAGATATATTTTAAAGACTAGACAAAATATAACCAATATATATATATATATATATATATA
>VZQC01001790.1:0-212446 GCA_009823505.1 Rhizomys pruinosus | reverse complement strand
TCAGGCAAGCATTTGGGCTGTGGGCAAACTGCTGCCAGACTCTATCAAAATATCCCAGTTGCTGCCTAAGTCTTTATTTTCCTCTGGAACTACATTTTTTTCAGCAATGCTTTCTTCCAGGCTTCTACTAGAATGGCCTGTTAAGCTCTGCTTACAGTAGTCAACAGCTTTTCTACCCAAAGTTCCAAACTCTTCCACATTTCTACAAACATCCACATGGTCAGGTTCTTCACAGCCAACAGCCCACTCTCTGGTGCCAAATAACTGTATTAGTCGTTTTCTGTTGCTGTGATAAAACACCATGACCAAAGGAACTTATAAAAGGAAGAGTTTATTTGAGCTTTTGATTGACGGTTCCAGGGAATTAGAGTCCATTGTGGTGAGAGGCACGGCGGCTGGAGCTGGAGCAGCAAGCCGGGGGTCACATCTCGCAATGAGCACAGGAAGCAGAGAGAGCGACTGGAGACAAGTCTTGTTAAACTCACTAAGCCTGCTCCCAATAACGTACTTCCTCTAGCATGGCCACATGTTCTAAGACCTCCATGAACAGTGCCACCACCTGGAGACAAATGTCTGAATACTTAAAGCCTATGGGGTACATTCATTCAAACCACCATAGCTGCCAAGCAGTGAGCCTCAGGGACCCTCTAGTCTCTGCTCACCTCAGTGCAAAGGTTATAAGCACAGATGAGACCACTTGTGCCTCTGACATGGATGCTTGGATCTCAACTCTATATCCCAATGTTTGTGCAGCAAGTGCTTTTAAACACTGGACCATCACCCCAGCTCATACTTTACATGTTACACTGCATTTAGGGTTAAACCTACATTGCCCCATCCTGACTTCAGCAATATACTTAGTAGAAAGCTAATACTTTCTCTTTCTATTTTGAAAAACTAATGGCTGTTTTGTTAAAATCAAGCATGCTAATAAAATATCTCAACCATGGGTTATTATACCTATGTAGTTTTTCCCACATGACTGAAAGCATTTTTTGAAGTCCATGAAAATTAAAATCATAATAATAACAATAACAATAGTGTGACCTAGGATCTGCATTTGGAACACAGAGAAACTATATTTTACTTTTTGGACACTGGATATTTTCTCTAAAAAAAAAAAACATTATATATATATATATATATATATATATATATATAATGTACATATGCATAAAAATACATAGATGGGTCTGAATAATCAGTCTTCAAATGTGTGCCTGCATGTTGCATGTTCCTATTGGGGAAGCTAAATGAAACTTTGTCCACATACATCTGGACACACTCAGAGCTTGGTATGTTGGAGCTGAGACCTAGGGATGTCATCCCTTAGGGTGTGATTGGCTTCTGACATTTGCATCTGTGCCCTCCCTTTAAATGGAGAACATTTGAAAATAGTTTGTGTAGTGATACTTGAGAACCACATTGACACAACTTGATACACATGAAAAGAAAATATTTCCTTGCTTTCTGATGATTTCCATGCCAAAATTTTCAGATATTAAAAGTAATGACACCAAGTATTGAGAGAAAAGACATTGCGGGAGTCATAAGAAGTGGGGCTAAAGGGGAAGAATTATAAAACAGCATCTCCCACTGATGGTCTGTGATAGTCCAAGAAAGAAGCTTGCCAAGCTGGAGGCTTAAAAGGATGTCATTTATTCAGTGTATTTATTCAGTGTCATTTATTCAGTGTATAAGATCTCCCAGTGCCTTGAAGCACCAGTAACCGGGAGTCACCAAATCTTTTAACATTACACTGCAACACAACCACCTTGATTTCTTGTTAATCTTCATAGCCTAAACAACTGGAGCAAAGCTGGAGACAGAGAGAGAGAAAAGAAAAACTAGCTTGAGAAAACTCAGTCTTCAAGGTTTGCTCAGTGTTATTATCTTAGAAATTGGTGAAATTCCAATCTTGACTAAAGACAGGTTACAGAAGAAACCACTCTGAAAAGTGAAGAAGTGAAATAAAAACATGCAACATTTTTAGGAGAAAACGCAGCTCTTCCTCTCCTCTTATCTCTTTAGGGTAAGGTATTGCACCGTCTGCTCCCCACACGGTTATTTCCTATCACTCTCTATTTCTGCTTGGCCTCCTCCCCGAATTGCTCTGAGTTTTCAGATTAGCTTTCTTCCTGTGAGTCACATCCTTTCTTAAAATGTTTCCATATTTCCCCTTCTCTTTGCAACTCATGTGTGACTCTGTTCAGCATTTCAAAATATTACATGTAACTGTAGTTGTTTGCCTGTATCTAACACCTTTTTCATTTGAGGTAGATGTGTACAAATACAAGCTTTCTTCCTCACTATAGTATTAAAAGCTAATTATTCATTTGCCAGCTTGTGAAGCTATATCATATTCTGTGCAACAGTGTAATGGTTACCTCAGACTTTGTTTCTACAGTTCTTAGTCTAAAAGGTATCTTTGCAATGTCATTTCAAGGCAACCTTCGATTTATCCTCACATGTTATTGTATCATCTTTCTCTGCACCATTCTATGTATTAACACAGGAGCTTTATTCACTGATAATTTTCACTATATGATAATTAAAACAGAAACTTTACATCTCCCTCTTCTTCTATTCATTCCATCCCTTGTAATTTTATCCCATCAGTGGTTTTTCTAGGTCTTGAAAAATATCAGCTCTGGGTCAATTCCTGGCAGCTGCTCTTTTATTAATAAAGTTTTATTGGAACATATCCATGCTTATTTTCTTTCATACTGACTGTGGCAGAGTTAGGTGGCAAAAACACAGACTGGTTCTTATCACTATCCTACTTAAAAACATCCTTGGAGTCCCTAATTCTGTCAGTAAAAAGATAACATGCCTAGCCCCAATTGACAGGTCTTATTGTTAACCTGTACATTGCTTATCTTTACTTTCTCTTTCCTACACGATAGAGAATCTAGAGCTGAAAACTGAATATTTTTATGCAATATTCCATGCTGTATCAAATAAGGCTACCAACTCTGACAGACCCTGTTAGGTGCCTACCTGCTCTTATTGCTTAGAACCTTGTATTGTAGCCCCTTCTATAATTAATCTGGAACATCACCAATTACCTAAATTACTGTCATGTTTATCAGAACTAAATGCAGTTCCTGGCACATAGTAAGATTTTTGAAATATTAATTTATGTGAATAATAAATGCACTACTATTCATATATTTACAAAAGAAAATGAAAGGGGGCTAAAAAGAGCTGAGCATTTAAGAGCACTTGCTACTCTTGAAGAGGACCTGGGTTTGTTTCCCTGTGTCCTTACTGGGTGGAACTGCCTGAAGCTGTAGTTCCTGTAATCTGTTGCTCTCATCTGGCCTCCATGGGCACTGTACCACTATGCGTGCATATAACTTACACTCAAGCCCACACATATACATATATAATGAAAATAATATGTAGCTTAAAAAAAGAACAGTAGGGGGCTGGAGAGATAGCCTAGCGGTTAAGAGCGCCGACTGCTCTTGCAGAGGATCTGGGTTCGATCCCCAGCACCCACATGGCGGCTGAGAACCGTCTGTAACTCCAATTCCAGGAGAACTCCAGTTCCAGGGGAATCCGACGCCCTCTTCTGACCTCCGCGGCATTGCACGACACGGGTGCACAGACCTGCATGCAGACAGTACATTCATACACATAGAAAATAAATAAATAAAAATTAAAAAAAAAAAAAAAGAACAGTAAAGCCGGGTGGGGTGGTGCGTGCCTTTAATCCTAGCACTTGGGAGGCTGAGGCAGGTGGATCTCTGAGTTCAAGGCCAGACTGGTCTGCAAACTGAGTTCCAGGAAAGCCAGAGCTACAGGGAGATCCTGTCTCAAAAAGACAAAGGAAAAAAAAAAATAAGAAAAGTAAGTAATGCCATTAAAATGAGGGTTTTTTTATGTTATTTATTTCTGTATGTGTATGAATGTACTGTCTGCATGCAGGTTTGTGCACCCGTGTTGTGCAATGCCGCGGAGGTCAGAAGAGGGTCTCGGATTCCCCTGGAGCTGGAGTTCTCCTGGAATTGGAGTTTCAGACGGTTCTCAGCCGCCATGTGGGTGCTGGGGATCGAACCCGGGTCCTCTGTAAGAGCGGTCGGCACTCAACCGCTAGGCCATCTCTCCAACCCCTAAAGTGAGTTTTAATTTGGAACAGTATAATGGAAATGCAAAGATGTTGAGAATCAGAAATTTCCAAAAGTGGTAGAAAGGATATATAATTTTATTGGACATTTATTAAATTTAAATGCATAATATGATAGAACTATAAGAGATAATGATGCAATAATGAGGAATATTTATTGTTTTAATAGATGCAAAATTGAGGAAACAATTCCATTGCTGTGTTTCTTAAGCTGAATTATTAAAATGCTTAATACATAAACATAACCATGTTAGTATTTCCATACTAATTGTCATCTAGTTGGTAATGATTATGAATCAATAACTGCAATTATTTAGACTTATTATTATTATTTATGACTGCTTATATAGATCCTGTTTTATGTTATGTGAAGTATTCATTAGTATAAAAGTTACATGACTGTAACATTTGTCTTATTAAATCATTCTAACCACCACAGTCATGTGGTTACTTAGATGATAAATAAGAACCTCTAAGAGAAGAAATAGTGCCAGGACATAATTGTGCCAATAATATCCAATACCTGAGCCTCCCAAAACAATTTAGACTCAGATTCTTCAACTAAATCATAAAATTAATAATGTTGAGATATTCACTTATATGCTCTATACAAACTCTAGTCACACAATCATTTAAATGCTCTTGTTAGAATTAATTCTCTTTAGATATTTTCTATTGCAGCTTTAAAAAGAATCATATGCCTCGGAGCTGGAGAGATGCTCTTGCAGAGGACCAGGGTTCGATCCCCAGCACCCACATGGTGGCTGAAAAATGTCCATAACTCCAATTCCAGGAGAACTCCAGTTCCGGGGGAGTCCGACACCATGTTCTGACCTCCGTGGCATTGCACGACACAGGTGCACAGACCTGCATGCAGGCAGTACATTCATACACATAAAAAATAAATAAAATTTTTTAAAAATAAAAAAAAAATAAAAAAGTATCCTATGCCTCAACTGAGAGATGAGTTTTCAAACATTTCTAGAAAAGATGAGTGTCTGTAGCTAAGTAAATGATAAAATATTTAAAAATTAAAGAAATTTGGAGAGTTGGCAAAAAAGAAAAAAAGAAACAGTCTTACTTAATTTCAAATGTCTTCTGGTCTACAATGGCAAAAATGACCTGAATCTGGTTGTATAACTAGCCTATTCCTCCATAAATAAGTTTTGCCAAATAACTTAGCAAATATATCCAGAGGAAGATTGCCAGCATGCTTTTCCTAACTGCAACCCTGTAGCAACGTAAATAAACTTGGGATATTCTGTGATTCATGTAAACAACTTGACTGAGCCTGAGAAAGGAAAGCCCCCCCACTGTTCTTAATGGTTATGTGACAGGATAAACCTTGTTTGAACTTTTTGAATGCATATCCCCTTACTTCTGCCTGGTGGGATTCATAGTCACCCACAAGGCAGGGTTAGCTAGTGGCTGAAATGAAATCCAAGCATTTAAGGAAATCTCAAGGCTTCCTGGGGGTCCGTTGGAAAGATGTTACTAAGAAGAGTGCTGTACTTGATGCTTCTGCAATGTTTACAGAACCCGTAACAATGGAGCATGATTAATGAGGCACTTCCAACTCTAACCCTAGCACAAGAGTCTGTACTTGTCATGTCTACAGATCAGCCTTTATCACCCGATAATGTCAGAAATGTGAACCAGAACCTTAGTCATTTCCTAGAGGAGTTAGCCTGGCTTTCATCTTCTAGAAAACCATGGGTTATAGAGGAGACATTCTTGTTTTCTGAATGAGATTGACACCTTTGTGTTGGGAAATGCTTTTCCCTCAACCATTTTTATATTGGTCATGTTATTCTAGACTTACAAAGTGATGCAAAGTGAGCTTGCCAGAAATGACTGTCATCTTGTGATGGATGATCTTGGTACAAGGTCATTAAGCAATCTTCCTGAATGTCTAAGAACTTGTGGAGTTCTTTGATACTTCACACTCCTATGAGTCCCCTTCTTTACCCAAATACCCTATTCTCTCTCTCTCTCTCTCTCTCTCTCTCTCTCTCTCTCTCTCTCTCTGTCTCTCTCCATGTACATCGTAGATTTTTACATATACGGTGATATGTTCTAATACTTAAACATGCCCTGTTAAGGTATTAGCCCAAGAACTTGGAAATGTAACATTTTTCCTTTATATATTCAAATCGAGCTTCTACCATTTTTTTTTTCCTGAGGATAGTGAAAAACAAAAACAATGGGATTTATAATCAGAGGAAAATATTTTCATTGTTTCAACATGAGAAGCATTCTCAAAATCTTCAAAATTTCATTCTCTGCCTGTCTCAAGATCACACTTTATTTATTCATCTATTTTTATTTATTTTTTATTTATTTATACAAGGTTTCCTTGTAGCCTCAGCTGCCCTGCAATTCGCTATGTAGATGAGGCTGGCCTCAATCTCACAGACTTTTTCTACCTGCCTCTTCCTTCAGAGTTCTAACATAAAGGCCTGTGCCACAATTCCTGGAAAATCACACCTTTTTCACAACGTGCTCCTTTTATTCTTTGGGGATGATGGCAGTGAATGACTGCTTCCCAGTGGATCTAGTAACACTTTTAACCTTCTTCTCACTATCAAATATTCTGAGAGCTAAAACCCTGGTAAAAAGCCATTAAAAAGCATACCAACTTATTTTTTGATGGAGAAAAATGAACAGAAATCGCCAGCCTTGTCATGTTCTCCGCTGAGAGCACCTCTGTCAGTTGTCCTGAAGCTCCTGGTGTGAAGACTGAGTATCTGAAGTTAGATGGAGATTATTCATCCAGCAGATTCTTCCTCAAGAGCACCCAGCAGTGCATGATGACAGCTATCAAAATGTAACAGACATGACATGCCTCTATTCAACTTTCTTCCTTTTCTCTTGTAATTAATTTTGTCAGGTCATTCTCCTGGTAAACGGACAAGTTTATCTGTTCCAGACATTGCAGTGGGAAGCATGTAGAAACACCTTTGGTGGTTTTGCTTATTTATTTTCTGGTTGCTCAAAGCTCTGGAGCTGTCACCATTCAAATAAAGAAAGACCTTGATCTAAGCTCCTTGATGGACAAGATGTTGTCTTTATTTTTTTTTCCCTTTGGCAACTGATACTATCTCTGATTTTCTTCTTAAACCATCTGTCTTATGTTTTCTTGTTTTGCCAGAAGAGAAAAAGAAAACTTAGACATTCTACAAGATTGATATTTACATTGCCATAACTGGACAGAGGTAAAGAAAAGATGCCCAATGTTCGACTATTTAAAAGAATTCAACTGCTCTGTGCATTTGCACAAATGATTCATAATTCTTTGACCAAAAATAGAATTTTATTAAGAAACCGACATCCATCATCCCTTGAGTCATAGTAAACAAATATGATGTACATTGTAATAATAACTGAATCTTTGTGAAAGGTGTCTTGGTACAGAAAAAAATCATAAAGAAGGAAAATTTCTTTCACATGTGGATTCAGAGACCTTTAAAAATATTGCATATTTTAAGAATATTGAATGGGAAAGGTATGCCACTTTGTATTGTATTTATTTTTCCTCTGAATTTTACAAATAACATGGATGGATTTAACAAAATTGGTGTTCACTTGCTACTTTAAGAACTACAGGGGCTGGAGAGATAGCCTAGTGGTTAAGAGCACCGACTTCTCTTGCAGAGGACCCAGGTTTGATCCCAGCACCCACATGGCAGCTAAGAACCATCTATAACTCCAATTTCAGGAGAACTCCAGTTCCAGGGGAAATCTGAGACCCTCTTCTGACCTCCGCGGCATTGCATGACACGGGTGCACAAACCTACATGCAGATAGTACATTTATACATATGCAAAATAAATAAAAATTAAAAAAAAAAGAACTACAGAGCTTAGCGTGGTGGCTCACGCCTTTAATCCTAGCACTTGGGAGGCAGAGGCAGTGGATCTTTGTGAGTTCAAGGCCAGCCTGGTCTACAGAGCGAGTTCCAGGACAGCTGGGGCTACAGGGAGACCCTGTCTCGAAAAGACCAAAAAAAAAAAAAAAAAAAAAAAAAAAAAAGAACTGCAGAACCAAAGAGGTAGTATTTAGACTTGCACACTAGTTTACTATTTCTAGGGTAGCCCTTATTTACCACTCTTAAGATAATTCAAAGCCTGTTCATAAGTGATAAAAGGCAACTTAACAATGATTCTCTAAGATTAAATAATCATAGAAATTGATATCTTTCTTAATAGCTTTTATTCTGGTCTTTTTGACACACTATCTTCCTATAACCCAGGTGTTCTGGAACTCATTATGTAGACCAGGCTGGCCTTGAGCTCATAGAGATCCACTAGTCTCTGCCTCCTGAGTGCTGGGATTGAAGGTATGCACTCCCACACTGGCTAATAGCTTTTAATAAAATAATTCCTCAAAAGCTTCTGTAAATCAAAAGAAACAATCAAGGAAGTGAAGAGAAAACCCACAGAGTGGGAAGAAAACTTCACTGCAGATACATCTGACAAAGCATTGATTTCCAGAATATATAAACTACTCAAAAAACGAAGAAAGAAAACAAACGACCCACTCAATAGATGGAGCAAAGAGCTGAACAGAGACTTCACAAGTGAGGAATTAGAGATGGCTGAGAAACATCTTAAAAAGTGTTCAACGTTCAACATCCCTAATAATTAAGGAAATGCAAATTAAATCCACTTTAAGATATCATCTCACTCCAATAAGACTGGCTAGGATCAAGAAAACAAATGATACCAAATGCTGGAGAGGTTGTGGGGAAAGGGGAACACTCATCCACTGCTTGTGGGAACGTAAACTCATACAACCACTATGGAAAGCAGTGTGGAGAACTCTGTGGGGAACTCTTGGAAGACTTGCCACCTGACCCAGTCGTACCACTCCTGGGTATATACCCACAAAACTCATCTTACCACAGAGATACATGCACAGCCATATTTATTGCAGCTCTCTTCACAATAGTGAAGAGCTGGAACCAACCCAAGTACCCCTCAACTGATAGAGAAAATGTGATACATCTACACAATGGAGTTCTATGCAGTGGTAAAGAAAGATGACATCAAGAAATTTTCTGGTAAACGGATGGAGCTAGAAGATATCATGCTGAGTGAAGTAACACAGTCCCAGAAGAGCAAAAGAGGAATGGTATCCCTCATCTGTGGATGATAGTGCCAGTTACTTAATTGTATGGGAAACTGAGCAACGTTAATGTGATCTGAAATCAACAGTGCTCTTATATTGTGAATCCCTTAAAAAGAAATTAATGAAAACATAAAACAAAATAAAATAATTCTAGTTAGGCATATTTTTAGATCCTATACAATTCACTTTTATTGAGCTGTACCTCAATGAGTCCTAATAAGATTATCAAGTAATATATCCTTCCCTTTGAATCATTTCAGGTTTCACCAGCAGAGCTTTATGAACATCCATAATCATTTCATAATACTCTTATTCTTTGAGAAATTCGTGCATATACATTGTTAAAAAGAGCATATACACTCCCCATAACTCACCTCAAATCCCTGAACACTTGTAGCCTTCTAAGTTTAAGTCCTTTATCTATCTATCTATCTATCTATCTATCTATCATCTATCATCTATCTATCATCTATATATCATCTATATATCTATCATCTATCATTTATCTATTTATCATTTATCTGTCTATCTATCATCTTATCTATCTATTCATTCATTTTATTTATTTATTTATTTATTTTTATTTGTCTGTTTTTTAAATTTTGTTTCCCATGGATTCCAGTTAGTGTTTTCCTTGTGTGCACAACCTTGGGTTACACCTAGCAGGTGTAACTTACGAGTGGCCACACCCCAAAAGAAGAAATGAATCTTCCTCCCCCCCTACAACCATGAACTGCCATTAATTCTCAGCTAGGTGTGGGGGTCTCCTGAACCCAGCCCTATGGGTTTTGGAATTTGGATTGGATTGAGCTTGTGCTGAGTTCATGAGTGCAACTGCCACTGCATGTGGAGAAGACAACACTTGATCTCATTCCTTCCTGGCCTATGTCACTTACCTTCTTTCTGTCCCTTTGTTTAAGATGTTCTGGGGTGGGCTGTGAAGATATCTAATAGATATCTAATTTATGGCTAATCTCTCACAGTTACTTACTCTCAGTGATTTGACCAGTTATGAGTCTCTCCTTTAACTGCTGCCTACTTCCAAAACAAGCCTATCTTACCATGACTGAGAAAATCCCATATCTATGAGTATATAGATAAACATTTAAAAGACCATTTTACCCTGCAAATGTCTTTAATCCCAGCACTTGGGAGGCAGAGGCAGGCAGATCACTGTGAGTTCAAGGCCATTCTGCTCTACAAAGTGAGTTCCAGGACAGCTAGGGCTACAGGGATACCCTGTCTCAAAAGACAAAACAAAAATTTAAACAAAATAAAAGACCATTTTAAAACCTGACCATTTAGCAAAATTATAATAGTAGGAGTAAATAATGTAAGTCATGTGATATGGGACTGGAGAGAAAGCTCAGCATTTAAGGATATTGGCTGCTATTGCAGAGGACACCAGCTCAGTTCTGAGCACTCACATGGTGGCTAACAACTATCCATAAATCCAATTTCAAGGGAATCAATACCCTCCTCTGAACTCCATGGACATTTCAGGCACAGATGAGCTTACATGCACTCATAACACTCACACGCATATAAATAAATAAATAAATAAATAAATAAATAAATAAATAAATATTTTAAAAGATATGTGATATGAAAGAATGGGTGTAGAATACAAGGAGTTAAATATTTAAGATGGTATGGGGTAGGAAGACAGGGCAGATGAAGGAGGTAGCAGTCTTTAACCAAAACTAAGAATGTCTGAAAAGCCTTGTAAAAACTCATGAGTTTATAAGATAATTATAGAAAACAATTAAAATAAAAATTATTAGTTTTAATAGAGATGCTCTGAGTGAACCTACATTGCTACTATGAGAAGACATGGTATAGTAAATGAAATTTTCTCCTCAAAGCATAAAATACCTCCTTAAGTGTGATTTGTCAGAGTTCTCTAAAATAATACATGTTATTGACATTACTCTCATTTGTCTACTCAAAACAAAACTGTAAGCCCCTATTTCTCCCTAGGGACTATAATTTGATAGTCATGATCTTTGGAAAAAGTTTTGTTTCAGTCAGGAATTCCTCTGTGTGGAACAGGGCTCAGATCTAATCCTAAAGAGTCTGGTTACTCCCTTAAAATACTGCACTATCCCACCAGTGCATATCCCTGCCTAATAGGCTGGTATTGCAGCATACAGTGTCTAGGAAACTAGAGTAGAGACCCTGAGGTGGGATATCCCTTAAAGAGCAAGGATGGTAGAGATGAGGAATATGAGGGACTGGAAAAGTTTAAGCTTAGAGGGGAACCAGGAAGATAGGGAAAAGTAGAAGGAGGAGAGGGCTAAGCAAGCAAAAGGTGTATGAAAATGCCTTATGGAAAACTATTATATTGCAATGAAATTAAAATCATAACTGGAGTTCTCAGCCAGCATGTGGGTGCTAGGGATCAAACCCATGTCCTCTGCAAGAGCAGTCTGTGCTTTTAACTGCTAGACCATCTCTTCAGCCCCAGAGACAGCACTCATTTGTGGGTGCTGGGAATTGAACCTTTAATGTTTTGGTTGTTAGCCTTAGCCTTTAACACAAAAATGGAACAACTAGGAAATATGGGACACTATGAAAAGACCAAACCTCCTCCACATCATAAGAATAGAGGAAGGAGAAGAATCCCAAGAGAATAATATTGATCAGATCTTCAAGATAATAATAGATGAAAATTTCCCCAAACTAAAAAAGACAAACCCATACAAATACAAGAAGCACATAGAACTTCAAACAGACAAGATCAGAAAAGAAATTCCCAACACCATATCATAGTTAAAATGCTAGACTCCCAAAACAAAAACAAAATTCTGAAAGCCACAAGAGAAAAACAATAAGTCACATATAAGAGGAAACCCATCAGAATAACAACTGACTTCTCAGCGCAAACCATGAAAGCAAGAACATGGAGCAAAGCATTCCCAGTTTAAAGGACTATGGATGCCAACCCAGGTTACTATACCCAGCAAAAATGTCGATTACAGTTGAAGAAGAGAAAAATCTTCCATGACATAAACAAGATGATAGAATACATGTCCAGAAAACCAACCCTTCAGAAAATACTTGAAGCAATTCAAAGGACAGAAGAGAGGAGCAACTATCCCCAAGCACCTAGAAAGAGAAAGTAATAAAAACACAACTGGAGAAGTAGAAACAGAGACTAAAAATGCAAATGGATAATAAGGTGAAGGGAAGCAACATGCATTTTTCAATTATAACCTTAAATATTAATGGACTATACTCCCCAATCAAAAGAAATAGACTGGGAGATTGGATTAGGAAACAAAATCCATCTATATGCTGTCTACAATAACCCCATCTCAATCTCAAGGATAGGCACTAACTTAAGGTGAAGAGATGGAAAAAAAATTGTCCAAGCAAATGGTACCAAAAATAAAGCAGGGTTTTTTGTTTGTTTGTTTGTTTGTTTGTTTGTTTGTTTTTATTTTGGTCTTTTCAAGACAGGGTCTCCCTGTAGCCCCAGCTGTCCTGGAACTCACTCTGTAGACCAGGCTGGTCTTGAACTCACAAAGATCTGCATGCCTCTGCCTCCCAAGTGCTAGGATTAAAGGCGTGCACCACCACGCCCTGCTAGGTGTTGCTATTGTAATATCAGACAAAATAGACTTCAAAGTAAAAGAAATCAGAAGAGGCAAAGAGGGGCATTACATCTTTATCAAAGGAACATTTGACGATGAAGATCTCACAATCATGAATATATATGCATCAAACTCTGGTGCACCAAACTTTACAAAGACAATTCTTCAGGACCTCAACACACAGATTAACCCCAGCACACTAATAGTAGGGGACTTCAATACCCCACTAAGTCCTTTGGACAGATCAACAGGACAAAAAATAAAGAGAGACATCTGAACTGAATGATATGATACACCAAATGGACCTCACAGACATCTACCCAATATTCCACCCAAACACCAGAGAATACACTTTCTACTCAGCAACCCTTGGAACATTCTCCAAAATAGATCACATACTGGGACACAGAAAAAAAAAAGCTCAACAAATACAAAAAGATCTTTTCTGAAGATGCCATTCACTTTGGTTGTAGAACATGAAGAAATTAATCTTGAACCAATCAGAAAAGTTCCTCCCTGGTGTTTAGCTTTCATAGTACCCTGAAGTTACCATGCAAGTTGCTGGGACAGAAAAGACATTAATGAATGGTCTTACCCAGCACTGGACCCTGACACTTTTACTGTTGATATGCATATCCTTTTCTTTCTTCAGATTAACTTTCCTCAGCAGCCAGTAATCTGATTTCTGTCTTTATAGCTTTATCTTTTCTACATATTTTCATAAATTAAAAAACAGAATTTAATTTTTTTCTTGAATTTCCTTTCATTCTTTCACTGGGTATAACATTTTTGAGTTCATACATGTTATAGCATGTATTTATCATTTTTAAATTTTCATTGTAATTTTATTATGTAGCTATGCCACATTTTATGTTTCCCAACTAACAGATATTTACCTTGTTGACAATTTTTGAATATTATGAACAATATTATTAAAGAGTTTGCTTGGACTTGTTTTTATTTCTGTCAGGTAACTACCCGTAAGTGGAATTTCTGGTTTATATAGTAAATTTATGTTCAACTTTTAAAGAAACTATCTTAAACTGTTTCACAAAATGCCAGTATAACTTTACATTCCTACTGATAATATGAGCTTATAATTCCTCTATTTTTACTAACACTTGTTGTTAGCCACTTTTTAATATTTATTTCAGCCATTCCAATGGTACTGCTCCTCTAGGAAGGGTACCAAAAGAAGTAAGAACAGGGTGAATTCAAATGTCCAACTTAAAAGTCCATTAGAATTTCTTAACAAGGGGTTTAAAAGCATCCATTATTAGGTTTCTCCTTCTGTTCATTTGGCTATGATATCTGGACTCAGGATCTGCTTTCCAGAGGTTTAATAGTCAGGATATGAGTTTCTACTTAGATAGTTGCTGTTGCCCTGAGTCCGGCCATCTTGGAAAAGCATGGGCATCCATCTTTTAGTTAGGGATAATTAGAAAAAAAAAAAATAAACACAAAACACTTTTAATTTTATCTGTAATGACAAGAAACATATTCATGATTTTATGCAAGCAAATTATTCATCAGACAATAGAGAAAACTATATAATTCTCTCTCTCTCTCTCTCTCTCTCTCTCTCTCTCTCTCTCTTTCTCTCTTTCTCTCTCTCTTTCTCTCTCCACAGGATGTCCCTGTAGCCACAGATGGCCTGGAACTCTCTATGTACACAAGGCTGGCCTCCATCTCAGAGATCTGCCTGCCTCTGCATCCCAAGTGCTGATATTAAAGACATGCACCATCACACCTGGCTTTTTCCATAGTCTTCTGGGGACTGGTACTTCCTGCTTGCTTCTTCACTAGTTTTTTTGAATTTCAGTCCGTAGAGAACACATAACTCTCTATTATCCTGAGGTACTCTAATATAATATAGAATTCATTTAGAAATGCTCTTGGAGGGAAAAAGCTACAAACAGAGGCACTTTTAATAGCAACTGATTAATTTTCTTTTTTTTTAATTTTTTTAAATTAATTTTTTTAAATTGTATTTATTTTTTAAAAGATCTTTACTTTTTAATTTTTTATTTTATTATATTTTATTGTGTATGAATGTACTGTCTGCATGTAGGTTGGTGCAGTCATGTCATGCAATGCCGTGGAGGTCAGAAGAGGGTCTCGGATTCCCCTGGAACTGGAGTTAAAGACGGTTCTCAGCCTCTTGATTAATTTTCTATCAACTCTGACTTGTAACATGCATTTTAGCCACTGTACTTGAAAATGCATTTAAAACTATGACATACTTAAAGGTCTAAAAAAATAAAGGAGGCAGCATACAAATGTAAAAATATAGCATAATAAGTAGAAAGGAAAATAAATGCATAACACAAAAGCTGAACAAGCCAAACCTTTCTGTCGTCTACATCATGTGAGGGATGAACCAGACATTGACATACCATCCAAACATCTGTGTCTATACCAAAGTAACCTACCATAACAATTAGTTCTGTTTAAATACCCATATATCTAATTGTGTGTGCTTCATTAGTAGGATCGAAAGGCTATATATTATACTGTTAAAATACCTAAATATCTAATTGCATGTGCTTCATTAGTAGGATCGAAAGGTTAAGCCTGGACAAGCTGGCAGCCCATGAAAGAAAACAGCCAGAACTGACTAGAGACCAAGACATCAGCTCCAGAGAAAGTAGAGTGTGTTGCTTCTCATCCACCTGTGCCCCTTTTCTAAGCCTAGGGAACAATCTGCGGAAGAGAGGGCGTGATAGAATGTAAGGGCTTCGATTGGGGTTAATGGTGAAACTACAATAATATAGACTGGACACTCATTTGATCAACTTGATTGAACATACAAGCCCCCCCCCCCTGCTAGATGGTGGGACCCATGAGCTGTGTGGGTCTGGGCACAACTGCTTGCAAATTGGTTTTACATGAAGGATGCTTGTACTCACAAATTATCACCTATTGTTAAAAAAAATGAAAACAAAACAAAACAAAAAAGCAGAGAAAGATGCAGAAAACTTATGGCAGAATGCACGATCTGCGATGGGTAGGGCTAGGGTGGGGGGAAGGGAAGGGGATATATGCCTGAACTGAATTGGAAAATGATGTATGAAATACACAAAGCATCAATAAAAATAAATTTAAAAAAGGAAGTGTCTTAATATGATCACAATACATTGTAAGACATTCTCAAAGAATCAATAAAAAGTCTTTAAACTAAAAAAAAAAACAAAAACAAAACAAAAAAACAAAAAAAAACAAAGGAAAATGGGAAGCATTTTCTTTTTTTTCATTTAATTTTTTTATGTGTATGAGTGTACTGTCTGCATGTAGGTTGGTGCAGTCATGTCGTGCAATGCCGTGGAGGTCAGAAGAGGGCATTGGATTCCCCTGGAACCGGAGTTAAAGACAGTTCTTTGCCTCCATGTCCGTGCTGGGAATTGAACCCGGGTCCTCTGCAAGAGCAGTTGATGCTCCCAAATGCTGAGCCATCTCTTCAGCCCCTGGAAACATTTTCAGATACCAAGTTGAAAATGACTTCTGCTGTAACCAGTCCCTATCATGTAAATCAATCTGATAAACACCCCTGAACAAGATGCACATATTCTATTTGTTTTGAGAACTAATAGAGAACACTACCCAAGAGAAGGTTTGGTAATGAATAAGAAGTGAAATTTTTCCTGTGATAAACCTGATGACCCAGTTCTTGGGCCTTTAGGATTTATTTGCAGGAATAATGTGGAAGAGTTCAAAGCTATAGGATCAAAAAGCACTGTAATACTGTAAGCAGAGCTTAATGGACCTTTTCAGTGAAAGTTTTGAAGGCCAAAATACTGAGAGAAATGCATGCAGTTGAGGACAAGCTAAGAGATTTCAGAGGGGAATAAAGACTCTCAGGACGACTCACGTGGCAGGTATTCTGACAAAGCACTTGGCTTCATTCTGCCCATATCCTGAGAATTTGAGTGAGGCTGAATTAAAAAAAAAAGTATTAATTTGTGTGGGGGAGGGAATTTCTAGATAATCTTGCATTCGGGCTATGGTCTCATTTATAGAAAGAGTAGCAAGTGAGGCAGGAAGAAATGAAAATGTACAGTTTTATAAAGAAAAGTGCAGAGGGGAAGTTTATATTTTAGACTAGGACTGTGTGGAAAAAACAGCTATAATTATTAAATAGATCAGCACTGTTAAAGAGAAACCCAGTGATCTACTAGGATAAAAGTGCAGAGGAAAGAACCTTAACAACTAAAGGCCACAGCTTGTAACAATGCAAAGACAGTGAAAAGGAGATTGTTTGACTCCGAATGCTGCAGAAAATGTCCATTATTCCAAATAGCCACTAAGGGAAGTATTTCCCCAGGGTCAATTTGAAAGTTTTACAGAGACATCAGTATCCATGATCCAAGGAGGCCAGGTAATATCTTGAGATCAGATCAGAACTTAGCAGAGTTTTCCATATAGTATTGGTTGTTATAGGCATAAAACTTGAAAGAATAAGTGTGTTATGGAGGCTTGCTTCAAAGTTTTAGTAGGCCACTAAGGCAAGCAATGCACTACAGGGTCAGATTCCATGTTAGAAGGCTGTTTTGGCTAATCTTGACTGTCAACTTGACACATGTGGGAACAAGGAGAGCCTCAGCTGAGCAATTTCCTCTCTTAGATTGGCCTGTGGTCGTTTCTCTGGGGGCATTTTTTTTATTGCTAATCCATGTAAGAAGGCCATCCTACCATAGGTGATGCCACCACTAGGCAAGTGGTCATGGGTTGTATAAAAAAGTTGGCTGAGTACCAGTATAAGGGAGGAAGCTAGTAAGCTGTATTTCTCTATGGTTTCTGCTTCCAGTTCCTGTCTGGGATTTCTGTCTTGGCTTCCTTAGATGACACACTATAAGCTATAAAATGAAAGAAGCATTTTTCTCCCCAAGTTAGTTTTTGTCAGTGTTTTATCATAGTCACAGAGAAGTGAGCTAGAACAGTCCGTGAAGGTTCATTGCAAGGAGGTTGGAAGGTGAGGCCTAAGGTGAGGTCATACATAGTATATATATCAGACCAACCAACAAACATTGGTCTTTTAATCATGTGCATCATCCACATGATGTTCTTCCCTCCTAGAGCCAGGCAGGCAGCTTCAGGAGGCTACAAGCAGTTCCTAGGCTGTGCTTCTGGCAAGGAGTGGGGAAGGGAACCGAGGGAAGTTACCCAACTAATGAAAGAAAGACACAGACTCAGAGAAAGTCCAGGAGATAGACTCAGACTCAGTTTTATTCATGCTAGCAGTGTGTTTATATACTAAAAGCTGCTGTGCTCTGGGCAAGGAAGTGGGGGGAAGACCTACTGGAGGGGTGCAGAGCTCTGGTTTGTGCAACCAGTAAACTAGAGGTGTGGTATTTTGCTCAATACCTCAAGGGAAGGGGCCATCCTTCTAGATCTTTGGAAGTTCTGGAACTTTGCAGAGATAGGCAAGGCAGGAAAACACTGCAATATCCTGACCTCAGGGAGAGATATAGATAACTCACAGAGACAAATGAATGTCCACAGAGATATCAGATAACTCTCAAAGGTTCCTCGGGACAGGTCTTACAGGTCCTTGCCTCGAGCCAGGCAAAGTTTCATTCCTACATTGTTCCTTTATACAGCTGACTGAGGGAAAATACTAATCAACTCTCTTATATTCATGATGAATTTCTAGGTTATTTATAAGCTATTGTACAAGTGGATAATTTCGAAGTGATGACAGGGATAGAGAGACAATGTGTGAAAAACATTTTTTTTTAGAATCAAGCTTTGTTGATTTTAATTTTTGAAAGTGTTTGTAGTAGAAAGGGAAACAAGTTCTCCAAGTTTGTCCAAATAAGTAAAAAGATGAGATACGAAACCTGAGAAGATCAAACATTAAAGAATTCAAGAATATAATAAAGAAACCAAATAAAAGAACTATTTGAAAAACTTCACAGTTATTTATACTAGATGAGATGATAAGCAAAAGAAATTTCTCCAGAAATTAATATGAATTTTTAAAATGCCATAATGAAAGATTAATGTCTCTTAGCTCAAGGTTGATGTAATGGTACATTGCTTTAATCTCAGCATTTGCGAGGCAGAGGCAGTTAGATCTCTGTGAGATGGAGACCGGCCTGATTCTCACAGCATGTTCCAGCCTACAGGGAGTCTATGTCTCAAAAGAAAATAAATCTAAAAGTACAAGAAGTTTATTTTTATGTAAATCAATATTGGTACCAAAACATGATATCAGTAAGTGTTGTATGTATTTATTTTGCAGAAACTAAGCATTTCTATTCTCCTGAAACTCAGGGATTGTGGGGAACTAGGCAACCCACCCAGTAAGAACTAAGAGACAAATAACACCCATACACCCCTGTTGGATCGTATAGAATGAAGTAAGTCATATGTTGAATTGTGTCCTGAAAGACACACTAAACAAATAGTGAAATTTTGTGACATTTTCTGCCTATTTTGAGGTTAGAAATAACTCACTTTAATTGAGTTTTGTGCATGTGTCTTAAATGGAAGTCTTGGTTTAACTTCTTTTTGATAGGGAGGAGTTTGGGGCTCAGGGCCATTTAATGATTTCCTGATAAATGGATGGAGACTTGAAATAAAACCTTCTGAGTCCAAGTTCAGACTATCTGTAATCGAACAAGCCAGAGTGAAGATGTTTGTTTTCCTAAGAAAAGTCAGTCTTGAAAACTGTCTCTGCCTTTTAAGGAATTAAATTCATTTTTCTAGTATGTCAATACACAAAGGAGGGGGACATATCAGTTTAAATTCAGAATCTTACATATGCACATTCAATTAAATGTGTTTTTCCAGATTATGAAATGTTACCTCTCCATCAGATTCCTAGATATAGAAAGCTCAGTAACATTTTGTGTAATGGCAGCATCTAGGCTTAAATAAGTCCCTGGGTAGATCTTTCATTTCTTTATATACCTCTTTTCTAAAAAGGCATATCTCTCAGTTATTCCCCCCCCCAGTGCAGCTGGAGAATATACATCGAGTTTTTGCCAGGCTTCCTTTGGAACAGAGGAATTGCTGAACAAATGGCAGGTTTATGTAAGAGGAAATCTCCAAGGTTTAACGTGCTTTTGTTTCCTGTCAGTGTGTACCTTCTGTTTTTGTTCACGCATAATCATCTTGTAACTTGCACAGAAAGGCAGAGAAGACGACGCTGGGGAAATGGATGTTGAAGCCATTACTTACAGGATGATTTTCCAGTCTTGGCCTAAAAGGCTTTTCAGGAGACCAGAGACGCCAGTAGCAGGGGCTGCTGTATGCAGAAGACTGGATATAAAATAATGCCGCAGAGGCCCCTATAAAATCAATACACTGTCAAGAGAACTTCATCATCACTTGAATGAGGTCTTCTCTCTAGAGAAAAGCCTTTCAGAGCTCTCTAAAGCACTTTCCACATACTAAAATTGTTTTATTTCTGTAATGAGCATATAATTATATGTTATGTGTCTTCACTAGACTGAGAATTTGACAGGGTAGAGAGTGAATCTATTCATCATAGTCCTGCTATGTGTTTTGTATTTTCTACAAATGTTTGTTGGGTGAATGAATGAACCTACACTTTGGAGCATCAGGCTTTCCCATTAGAAGGGAATGCATCCCAAAGTTACAAACTCCATGCAACAACCCCCAGTGACAACATGGTTTCATAGACTGGGAGCACTTTTTACTCATGAGAGAGAATAAAAGCCGTGTCTCAGTGGTACAGTAGCCATGGATTTCCTTACAATGATTCACACCTTAGAGGAAAGGACACATTTTTCTGCCTGTCAGAGAAGGTTATTTGTGAAATCGAGCAGTCTATTTTGAACATCTACCACAGGGAAATAGGACCGGATTGGGTAAAACTGAAATAGAAAAGTGAAATCAATGAAATTCTTTGAGACTCTAAGATCTGCTTACTTGAGAGACAAACACGTTAAAGCGCTAAAATAACTTCAAGCAAGATTAAAAGGAGCAACACAGTGCTGGGAACACGTGAAAGGAAAAGAGAGATGGCCTACAGGATAGGTGATAAGTTGTCAAGGAGAAGCTGCAGGTTTGAGCCAACCAGGAATATGACACTTCGGATGGGAGCAAAAAGGGCAGGGACTCTCCCTAAGCAGATCAGTTGAAAAGGGCTTTAATATGAGGAGGAGAGGAGGTTTTTTTAATTTTTGGTTGGTCTTTTTTGGAAGACTCTTCTAAATAAATATCAGAGGCCTTTTATAAGTGTTTCATAGGCAGTATTTTTGAGAGATTATTCCTGAGTGATTGTGTGTGTGTGTGTGTGTGTGTGTGTGTGTGTGTGTGTGTTTGTACACATATGTTTATGTTGTTGGTCTCCCAATAGCCCCAGCTGGCCTGGAACTTGAAAGACTGGACTCTATCTATCAGAGTTCTACCTGGCTCTGCCTCTAGAGAGCTGAGATTAAAGGCATGTGCCCCCATGCAGGGCTCTTGAGTGAATTTCATATTTGAGGTGAGTACAAGTCACCCTAAACACTCATTTTGATGATTTCACTATCCTGAATTCAGGACGGAGGTCTGGATTTAGCAACTTGGCTCCAAAGAAGAGAGTACAGAAAAAAAAAATATAGCAGAGGATCTTGGTGAAGAGTATTTGAGTTTTAGGGCTGGAGAGATGGCACAGTGGGTAAGAACACCAACTGCTAAAAGCAGATCAGGGTTCAAATCCCTGCACCCACATGGCAGCTAACAACCTCCATGTAACTCCATTTCCAGGGAATCCAACACACTCTTCTGTCCTTCTTTGGTGCTGTACAACATGGGTGCACTTACATACATGCAGGCAATCACTCATAGACCTAAAATAAGCATAAAAGAATATTAGAAGTTTTTTTTTTTAATTTTATTTATTTCTGTATGTGTATGAATGTACTGTCTGCATGCAGGTTTGTGCACTCGTGTCGTGCAATGCCGCGGAGGTCAGAAGAGGGTCTCGGATTCCCCTGGAACTGGAGTTCTCCTGGAATTGGAGTTTCAGACGGTTTTCGGCCGCCATGTGGGTGCTGGGGATCGAACCCGGGTCCTCTGTAAGAGCGTTCGGCGCTCTTAACCGCTAGGCCAGCTCTCCAGGTTTAGCAGGCATGATGGCACATGCCCTTTAATCCTAGCACTCGGGTGGCAGAGGCAGGTGGATCGTTTGAGTCAAAGCCACCTGGTCTACAGAGTAAGTTCCCAGGACAGCGTGGCGACAGGGAGACCCAAAAAAAAAAAAAAAAAAAAAAAAAAAAAAGAATATTAGAGTTTTAATACCAGAAATAACAGAGTCCATGTGATTAGTAATGTTGGTTCCCAAGACACACAAATAGAGTCGAATCATGAGGAAACATTAGAAGCCTCAATATGAGAGATATTCTACAAAATTTGTGATAATTACTTCTCAAAATTCTTAAATTTGGGGCTGTTAACCTGGTTCCACTTGTAAAGTGACTGCCAGACAAGCATGGGGATTGAGTTTCGCCCTAAAGCTCCAGGAGCAAGTGTGCTAATAATCCCAGCACTGGAAAGAAGGAGACTAGAGGACCCTGGGGTTTACAGTCCAACCACTCTAGCCAAATTGGTAAGCTTCAGGTTCCAGTGAGAGACCCTATCTTCAAAAGATAAGGTGGAATGCTGATTAAGGAAGACACCCAAAGTAGATCTCTGGCAAGAAAATTTCAGACACCATAGGAGACACAATGACTGAAGGATGTGGTAACTTTGTTGGGTTTATGAAGCAGGGAAAGGATACACGTCAGTAAATGATGACATGTGAGTTTAGTTCACTGCAATATAGTGATGCTGGTTTCTTTGTTTTGATAAATGTTCCAAGGCAATATATGTTGAGATCATCAGTGGAACCTACTTTGCTTAGTTCCTTGGACTCTGCCTCTGATGTGAAGGCCAGGACAGCATGATGTAAAAATAATACCATAATATCATTAGCGATAATAAGCAGTCACATTTCTAATGCACCTTTCTATGCTGACACCTTGGTGGAGCAAGAATATTCTATTTTGCAAATTAAGCAACTAGTTAATGACTTTGAGCTGAACTGAACTTAGACAATTCCAAAATTGTCAGCATATGGGACTTGAAACATGGCCTTGTGACCCTAATACTGTGTTATTACTACTTTCAGTAAAACATGCCAATGTGTGTATGTATATATTTGTGTGTATGTGTGTGTGTGTGTGTGTGTGTGTGTGTGTGTGTGTGATGCATATATGCTGCCTGCAGATAGGGAACAAGAAATATCAGATAATGGGGATGTAAATAACTTTGAAATGGCAATGAAATTTTAGTTACAATGCAAGTTCCCTTAAGTAGTAAAGCCTTAAAAAGTAATAAGGAGAGCCCAGCATGGTGGCCCAAGCCTTTAATCCCAGCACTTGGGAGGCAAAAGCAGGAGGATCTCTGTGACTTCTAGGCCATCCTGGTCTACAGAGGGAGCTCCAGGCCAGCTGGGACTAAAAGGAGACCCTGTCTCACAAAAAAAAAAAAAAAAAAAAAGTAATCAGGAAAAATCTTTTATTTCTTTCACCTGTCAGATCAGCTTTTTATTTCTCTTCTCTCCACTTCTTTAAACAACCACTAATACTCTAATAGGTTACTGCTAATTTCTCCATAAAAATATAATTTAGTTATCACAGAATTGTGAATTTGCAACGTTTTTGTGTTTACAACCCCTGAACCACATCAGATTCTTTCTGTTTATCTGTCCCCATCTTCCTGCATTTCTAATCCTGACTCTGAGATCATGTGGAGCAGAAACTGATTACAATGTTCCTCTTCATACATTTGTGTCATATTATCTCTACCTGTCTTTATCAAGATTACAATAACTGCACCAATAGTGTTTTGGTAAGGGAAAACACATTCACAGCACGGTCTTACAACTTAGAAACATTAATCGAAGATGAAATTCTGTATTTTCACAGCCATCCCCCCTCTTTCTGTATTCATTCATTTTGCAGCAGCATAAATCGGAAAGTAAAGCATCTTTAGGGTTCCAACTTGCCCTTGAACAAAAATGTGTTCATAACGACGGACTCATTTTAGGGCCTCCTCAGAACAAGGGCTCAAAGGAAGAAAGCCAATGCTCCCCCATAGTGCCCCCCCATAGTTCCCCCACCCCCGCATGTACAGGGGAAGGAAATGTATGTTTAAAAGCAGATGGAAGAGTGTCCTAAAATGTGGGTTTGCTTATTGCGGGAAAGCCCAGAGCTATCCCTATGTTTTGCTGCCACCTTGGCAAACTGGGAGGATTTACAACGGAATTCTTCACTTGGAGGCAGGGAAGCAGCTCCCTTGGCCACTCAGGCCTGGCGGGCTCAGAGAGTCATTTGGAATGGTTGTTAGAATTCCCAGTGGCTTGGGCATGTTATGGAGAGAGAAAAGAACATCCACTCCGGATCACACGCTTGCTTTTCCCTTTCTTGTAAAATAGCCGAGTTTCAGCAAGTCCACTTTCTGACAGCTTTCCTCTTTTAGAGAAGAGAACGTGATGTTGTCTTTGTGTGGATCTGAGTTGGGGCACTGAGAGCTTTTCAGGCTCTTTTGGGTGTGAGGGTGACCATAAAGGTGCTTTAAGGACGTTTCTCTCAGGACTAAGTTTCTTTTCTAGGTCTGGGAAATGGTTCTCCTAGCATTTTAGCTAACTTCTTGGAAGTGCAAACCCATAGGTAAAGCTCTTTACTTAAACGCCATGTGGGAGTATATTCTCTCATTAACTTGTTCTAAAGGAGCTGAGCAAACATTGTTGGTGCAATCGCCCTTAAAGCTGACCTGCTTTTTCAATATCGGAACTTTTATTTTTTTGCATCGTCATTTTTGCTTGGTTTCTCCCTGTTTATTCTAGTCCAGCCTAGTCTATCTCCTCCTCTCCCTACTTCCCCCGTTCACAAAGTGAATTCGTTCACCTACTTCCCTCCTCCCAACCTTCCGGTTTCTTAGTCTTCCTTATTTGAGTATATGGCGTTTAGTTTACTGTGGCTTGGAATGGATAGGTGGGAGGCAGCTTTCCTTGTGGTTTTGTTTAAATTTAGCAAGAGTGGGTGGTACCCTCCCGGATTCCTCTAGCGCAGGCAATACAGTTCAGAGCTAGAGCTAGAATCCGCGAAGATTTCCAAATCTTCAAAGCGCAGCCAGGAAAAGAAATGATACGAAAGGCGGGGGGCACAGAAGTAAAGGAATAAAAACCAACTTTGCTGGCGACTTCAATAAATCCGGTAACTGGAAGCAAAAAAAAAAAAGATTCTGAGGGCTGGGAGGGCTGGGTCTGGTCCGGATGAAATGCTAGGCTCCTTCCCATCCCAGAGTCTGGCGCTGGAAGCGCGCCATTGGCACGTTGCCACCACAGAGCCCCTAGACAGCCACACGCCCACTGGAAACGCACGTGAACAAAGCTCTTGCCTGGAGAGCTGCCGCCTGTGGTTTCCCAGCACATTCTAGCATCTCTACTGAGTTTAGGGCTCTTATAGGGTTAAGCCTGCTCCCTCCTAGGGAGGAGCGAAGTGTGTGTGTGTGTGTGTGTGGGGGGGGGTGTTGCTTAGAGTCTCAGGCTGGGTACCTTGTAGTTAGTTGTTCCTTTGAAACCTGTCGCCATCACTTGTGAGTTTGGCGTCACCCATTGTCACGCCGGAGGAATGCGCGCTGAGAGATTATATCAAGTGTTCCCAATCTCGCCCACGCGTGGAGCTTTCTCCGCTTCCAGGTGCGCTTCTTTCTGATTCTCCTTCCCGGGTTTTCTGCAGCAGCGAGGCAGGTCCTCAGAGCCAGTCGCCCTGTCCACCAAACCTCAGGACGTTGGAGTTCTCAACAATGGGCAGGAGGGACCTCTGCGGCGACCCTTAAAACAATACCATGCCCGGGGAGTCCCTGTGCTGTCGTGCCATCTTCTTCCCTTTCGACCTTCCGGACCCTGTCGGATTCGGATGAGACTATTTCCAGGAGACTCAGCTGCCAGGTAAAGGGACGTGGGTGCTAAGTGAAGTTTCCATCCATCCTCCTACCTTTTGCTACGTGGGCACCAGGCTATCTGGGGAAGATTCCCTTTCCCCCCTTCTTGAACAGCTGCAGGGTAGTCAGTCATCCTTTCTGAACAAGTGGAAGGTAGTCATCTGGTGGGTGTTCTAGGTTTTGTCTTTTTACCCCTAAGGAAGATAGGCTTTCCAGTTTCATCTCGACTTTAGGGACAGACATATATACTCAGTTCGAAGCCACCCCTTTTAAGAAGTTTTGAGACTGAATTTTGGGTCAAAGCGTTCGCTTGCTTGCCTGACAAAAACATTGATTCTAAATGGAGTTTTCCAAATTCCTTATGTTTGGGAGGTCCAACCTCTCATTTCCCTAGAATGAATCTCTTAATTTCCATAAGGGACAAACTCCCCAGGCGTCATTGCTGAGAACCAGCAGCATAATTCCCAAGCGGTTGCATCTAAAGCCTCCACCCGCCTAATGCTCGAAATCTAGGATTAATTAACAGATAGGATGCGGATGGTGGTTCATTTTGTTTTTATTTGCGTGAGTGATTTTTCTAAGTCAGGTTTCTTTCCTGCCCTGATAGTGCCCCTCCAGCTGGCCACGGAGCTATGGCCATTGCGCTGTCCCCATGCACCAGCAGGGATGGCAAAGTCCACCAGAGCGGCAGAGGCTGAGCTGGGATCACTTTCTCAGGGTAGGTCACTGTCCCCAGGCGCTGAAGGCAAGGACAAAACCTAAAGACCAAGGGGCCAGAGCTGCCCAGAGAGCTGCCCGGAGTTCCCACCGGTTTCTGGGCCTCCTGGATAGATTCCTACCCCGCGCTGACCAGTCCAGGGCTCTTCATAGCGCTTTCAGCGCTGGCGCGGCCCCCTCTGTTTCATAATCTCCCCAAAGATCAACGATCAGAGTTAAGAACACCATACTCAAACAGGAAAGGAGGCCACCAGGAAAGAGGTTGTCTTGGGAGGGCTGGCCTCACCCCTGCTGCCTGGCAAAGTCTGTGGTCAGCGACAGGTTCGGGCATGGGGCAGGGGCATTTGCTACTAAAGACTAAAGCCAGCGCTGTGGTCCCAGTCCCCGTTGGTGGCATTTTCTCTTTCCCTTGGGTTGGAGTCCCCAGTAGCACCCTGTCCTCCTTGGGTATTTGTTAGTTTTACACTGAGTTTGGAGAGAAATCAGGCTATCTTTAAGACAACACGTTTTTCTAGTTACCTTTGTATAATGCAGAGGAAGAGCAGCAGGTTCTCACGAACGCAAGCGGTGTCTGTCAGTGTGTGTGCACTTGTGAATGTGTGTGTCGCGGTGACTTTGGGTGGATCTGTGCTTGGCTTGTGAGACAAATGGGGCATTTTGCCAAGTCGTTTTACCAGGATTTAGGCGCTCTGATCCATGGAGGTAGTAGACACAACAGCGATGCGAAGGAAATAAAAACAATTGGGGAAGTGGTGCCAAGTGACTCAGACTTTGAACTGAGGACTGGGAGTGCGGTCGCGCCTGAGGCTCATCCGGCAATCATCTCCAGTCAGTCACAGGCAACGCCCTGGCCAAAGTCCTCAGCCCATAGAGCTGAAGGGATCCCTAGGGTGTTGGTTCCCCTCTAGCTTTAAACTTGCGAATTGCTTCTCTCTCGCCCCTACCCACGGCTGCTTTCTCCAGCAGCCTCGCGCTTGGCGCGGGCTCGTTCTCCCTCTTCTGTTCGTAGTCTGCCTGTCTCCAGACTTGTTAAGACAGGACAGCCACTTACCCAAGGCGGGAGGGAGGCTATGAAGGGAGGAGCAACCCAGGCCCCCTCCTTCACCAAAAGAAAAAAGAGATTTGTCTCTGGTTTCTTAGATTACTCTTTAACCTTTGTAAAGAGATTTCAAGTGGGAATGCTATAACCAATTGGAGCTCTTTAGCCAGCCGGCCTGTTTCTTAAGTCTTTGAAGCTGACTTTGTTGGTTGTCTACTGCAATTTTAGGGACAACTCATCTAATGAACATCAGTTTCTCTAGAGCAGACAGGAGCTGTTTAAAAAACGATGTCGAACTCTAATTTCTCCAATTAAAGTTTATGGAAGAAGGCCCCGGAAGAACAGACCTCTGATAGGCTGGAACTTGGGGCACATCCCCAAGGTGGCCTACGTGTGAAATAACGCCATTTTGATGGAGAGACTTGCTGCATATATTTTTACCCTGTAATCTGACGTTTTGATAATTTCTGAGTGTAAGTAATAGATCCTCGTGCGTGGAAGTACATCGGACAGAAAAGGGGGAAATCGCTTTTCCAGGCTCAGATGATACCTTATTCCTAAAAGCTGAGGGTAAGGACCGTGGCCAGGCTTAGAGAGGCACCCCGCAGGTCAAGGAAGCATCCTCACATTAGCTGGGTGCAGAGTAACTCTCTTCGGGGAGGACAGGGTTAAAAACCCAGTCTGACTTTGCCTCTTGGAAAGCTTAGGGTTGCAGCCGCTCCTCCCCAGCATTCTTTAAACCAGAAAAGTGGGAGGGACTCCGCCCCGCAGGGAGAATAGGGAGGGGGGAGAAAGAGGGCTCCGGGAGGGGGAGCGCGCCTGAGCGCGGGGGACCGGGGAGAGGGGGAGCGCGAGAGCGGGCGGCGGCGGTCCCGCGAATTCATTACTGTAAACATCTCCGGGGGAGGTGTCAGGAGGGATGGGGGTGGGGACCTCGGCGCCTACATTAGCCCGGCCGCGTCGGATCCCGGCAGCAGAGTAGCTGGAACAGTCTCTCAACCCGAGCCTCGCGGACGCTGCACTTGGAGCGCGCCTCGCCGCGCCCACCCCCCACGCATCCCGCGCCACCCCGCACGCCGGGCTCGGCGGGGTCTGCACACACGCGGCCGCCGAGTGCTGCCCTGCTCTCCAGCGGACCCGCGCGGTCCTCCGTCTCTTCCAGGCTCCGCGGGGCAGCTCGCCATCGCCTACCCAGCTCGCCTTACTTCTTTCGGGTTTGGAAGCGGAGAGGCGGACGCAGAGGAAGAGAGGAGCCGGGAGCTGCGGCTGCCGGAGCCGGGAGAAAGTGGCATGCCCGAGCCCTGGAGGCGGAGGTGGCGGAGGACGGGGGAGGACGATGCCGCGGCTCCGTAGGGGACGAAGGCGACTGCGAGCCAGGCGAGCGGGGCGCTCGGGCGCCGGTAGGTTGCGGGGAGAAGCTCACGGCTTGGGGGCTCCGGCCTCAGCTCCCCGCTGCCCCGACTCTGCCTGCTACAGGGCTCAGCTCCTGCAGCCACCGCCACCGCCCGCACCCGGAGGACCCAGCAAAAGTTTGGATCTGGGGGAGGGCGTTGCACTGAGTGGGATTTACCACCGGGACTGGATGGAGACCGCTGGAGAACCTTCTCAGGTAAATGCGCCCCCTCCCTTTCTCCTGCCAAGCCCCCTCGGCGGGCTTCTGACTAGGCTGAGAGCCTTTAGGAGGGCTTGCTAGATTCAACCTACAAGACAGAAAGGCAGAGGCCAAGTTTAAGATCCCTGGGATGATGAGTACCGAATGCTGGCAGATCCAGTTAGCGGGCCCTGAAGGGGAGGGGGTGGGTAGGGGTTGGTTTGGCGTTACCCTGTGCCAGATAGCAGCTGTGCGGGAGGAAAATTCCCCCAGGAGTGGTGGAGAACTCTGGGCCCCAGCTGGTGCCGACTTTGTATAGCTCTTTGGAAATTTAGAATGTGCATTAAAAGACTTTCAAATTGCCTGAATCCAGAGAAATGATTGATGTGTTCATTCACCCTCTCATCTTCTCACCCGTTTTGTACCTTAAAAAAGACTGACGAAAGAGAAAGAAAGAAAGAAAGGAAAAAAAAAAAAAAGATTGGCTTGCTTATTTTACCTTGGGTGGGATCTCAAGTTTGGAGAAGGTGTAAATATTGCAAGCCAAGTGGAAAAACGAAAAACGTATCGTCCCCCCTTTGACATCCCGAAGTCCTTCTTCCTTTCATTCACCTTCTTCTGGCGTTATAAAACAAGAACTTTAGAAGTCACATTTTTAATTACCTGAATTTGAGTTTGCCGTGTGTGTGGGGGGGGCGGTTAGTGATGTTGCATGAGGAACCCCCCTTTATTTTTCTTTCTCTGTGGCCTTAGGCACAGTGGTGTGGGAAGTGAGGGTAGCCTCCTGTATGTACCAAGGCTGTGGTAAAAGAGAGAAGGCTATCAGGTTTCTGAAGAGCAACCATTCTTGGGCTAATAAAATAGCTAGTGCTTACTCCTAGAGCAAGAAGATTTCAGCACTAACTCCCCATCACCCCCATTAAGTTCCTATAGAGTTTTGAAGCAGCTCTTGGGGGTGGCGGGTGCTCTTTTTTATTGTGATTGTTATTAATTCTCATGAAAACTCCTAGTGCCTTCTTTGAATGGAAATCAGTTTCCAAGAGCTTTTGATTAATTCTAATGGAGGGGATCTCCTGTAAAGCTTACAGTAAGCTAATCAAGTAAGTGTAAAGCACAAATCCATGTAAATGCCTGCGCAGGAGTGCAAGGTGCTGATTAGATTTTTTTACATGCTGCATTGGCTATGCAAAGCCCCTTCTAAATGGGAGCTATTGCTCCTCATTCAGCTGGGAGGCTACTTAATCACAGAGGGTTTTAGGAAGCTTTGGAGCATGTCCACTAGCTCACAGGCTCATTGCTAAATTTATTATGTCTAACTTCCCCAGCCACAAGGTAATATGAAGGATGGCTTCCATATAGGAACGAGATCTTCTGTAGTCCTACCTGGTATGACCTTATTAAATCTCCAAAGAAGGATCCCCCAAATATTCTGAGATGAGTAGAATGCAGGGGTTGGCACTTTGCCAGGGTTATATTTGATTGTTGCAGCATGGATATAAAATTTTAGGTCAGCATCAGAAACGTTAGAACTGGATTATGTTTTTAAATCACAGAGGAAGAACATTTACCAGATGCATATGGCTGGCTGGCCACCATATTAGAGGAGAATCAATCTTTGGGGAACATGCGCACCACAAAAGTTGCTTATTTTTACATGGTGTTATTGCTCCTAAGCCTACAACTTTTCTTCCTTCCTTCCTCTAGAGTCTGAGAACAAAAAATCAGAACAAGATAGGGTTAAAGGATTTAAGCTTCTTTAACAATCACTATTGACAGGGCAGCACCACACTGTCATGTTGAGTTGCAAATATCTGTGGCTAGAGGAGGTTGGAAGATGAGATTTCAAACATTATTGCATGTCTCTGCTAGTAGTGACACAAAATTGTAAACAGAATTGGACAAGCTGCACAGTAGTAGAACCTAACATAGACCTTGCATGGAATAAATGCTGTTTTTTTTTTTTTGTTTTTTTTTTTTGTTTTTTTTTTTTGTTTTTTTTTTTAGCTCCCATGTCTTAACACTTCAGTAGTTTCATTGCAGTTTTAGAAATTCCATGTGATGGTTTTAAGGGAAAAAATACATTCCTAGATGACTCCCCATTGGGCTCTTATGTGGTCCCTAGAGCAGGCATGATTTTTCCTGTATGCTAATTTTAGAGAGGGCGATATTCCAACTGGACTTGAACTGCTGGATCTAATTTGAACCTTCTCTGGTGCTGGTAACATTTATATTCTGACCCTCTCCAGAGTTTGACTTAGGATTTAGACTGACCTCCTTAAAGCTACCCTTAAATTTCCCAGTCCGAAGCTGTGGTTTCTGGTGCGTCCATATGCAGAAGTCTTGGAAATTGGCACATGTAATCCAGCTTGACTCTTGCTCTGCATCTTCCAAGGAGGAATCACTACTTCTGTGTTCTGCCGTGTTTTAAGTTAAAAAACTACCATGGTACTACGAGACTTTTGTTTTGCTGTCTTTTTAGAATCTTTAAGAAAGGTCAAGGTGATGAATATTATTGGGGTCGTGCTTTTCTGGCTAATCATCTTTTTGGTATCTTTAATTTTAATTCAAGTTCATTTTTCACTAGATTGCTTTAATAACTTTGTGGTTTCTGCCACAGTGATTCAAATTCAGTCCATTAGTGACCTCTATCTGTGAGAAGTGAATACTCATTGCTTTTCTTTTCATCAGAGTCTGCAGACAGATGATACAAGGGGTGGAAAACCTACCAGGTCCATCTATCTTTTCAACATTTCATCTTTTTTTTTTCAAATTTTATTTTTCTAATAAAGACCAGTATGGAGTATGATATTTAATAAGAGTAATAAGTAATAAAATGTTATCAGTGAGTAGACTAATTGGCTCATAGAGCACTGACGATATGCCCTTCATAAATAAAAAGCGAGGGAGGTCTGCTGCCTAAGGATTGTGCAGATAGGCTGTTGTGTTGAGACTCTACTATGCTGCTGAATGTCAGTGAAATTTTATTAGTCCTAAGTGTTTACATAACAAGGGAAGCTTGAGACCTGCCTAGAACATATATGTGGTAATTAGACTCCCTAGTTGCTGTGTGCATACGTCTTTATAATCAGTGTTGGTTCTGCTACGAACTTATGGTATAGATCTGGGACTAGGTGGAATAAAGTGTGAGAAAGGCATTATAAACAGATGGTCCTTGTAAGGAGAATTTAAAAACCTGGTTCCTAATCCCGCTTTATCTTCTGAAGGTTTCCAAACACAAATCTGGATTTTAATTGATTATTCTAAAAGTTGATTGAAGACAAATTTCCTAAATTTCTTAATGTGGGTGGATCTATTATCTGAAATTTTCCAGATTTTTTTTTGATATAGTGGTATTTGGAAATATGGAATTTTTTGGAAGTTTTTCTTTTCCCTTAGGCAGACTTTAGGAAAAAGATGCTTTTAATGAGTAATTAATGTCATTATTGAGGTTAAACAACCCTTATGGTACCTCGGCTGGCTTTCTTTCTTACTATGCTTGTTTTCTTAATTTCTTTGCTTTTGTGAAATTATATTTTATGATCAGTCTGCTGTGACTCTCTCCAGTAATATACAACCTCCAATTAAGTATCTGTTTATAGTAAATTGCACATCTATACACACCCTAAAAGCCATTTTCAGAGAGAATTCTTTTAAAGATTTTAAGTATGCTCCCCCTTTTAGGGGATATGACACAAATATTGTAATAAAATGTCCTGTGTTCTGATGAATATAGAGACTTATTTCAGTTGCATGAAACAGTAAAACACTGTATTAGCAAAATGATCGGTGGCATTTTGAGTACATGGTCAAAATCTGTTAGAACCTTCATGTTTCTTTTTTCCTTTTTTCTACTCCTTGGCAGATTTCACATCTACTGGTCTTTTGGTTTTCTTTGATTCCCTTTACTGTGGCTCTTTGAAGTGATTTAAAATTAAACAGTAGCTACTTTTTAGGGAAATTCATCATGTTATGTTCAGGATTCCAGAAGAGTTAATGATGCAGAAAAAGTCCTGTAAAACATCTTTCTAAAAGAAGCCCTTCTCTCTCAGGCTTCCCACTTACTGGTCTCCTGTACCATTTGCACTGAATTGGAACTCCGTTATTTATTTATTTTTCAAATACCACCTCTAACTTAATTTAATGTGGGATGTGTTTCTGCAGGAGCGTGCAGTGCCATGTGTGTCCTGAGTCACTTGAACAAAGCAGCATCGTTGTTACTGAACTGCAATAGGGAAGGTCAAAGAAAATATCCTGATATAATTTGGGAAGTTAGAAGGGCACATTCATGGCTCTCAAACACTAGTCAGTTATTCTGCTCAATAAGAACACACGTTTTCTGGTAGCTTAGTGGTTAAAGACTTCATCCATTTCTGGAAGCATTTACCAAATAAATCTCTGGAGCTGCTAACCTTTAGTGCCCATTGGAAGTTCATCTTTTCTCTTTTCAGTTTCTTGCTGATTTAATCTTTAAGGAATGTACAAGAGACAGGGGGAAAAAGCTTCTGCTTCCCTAAATTTCTCCTTATTGTTGTATTTTAATTCTTTTTATCAGAGCTTTCAAGATACAGATACAATGGTTTTTCCTTATGAACTATTGGAGAACCTGAAGGGTTTTGGAATTAAGTCCATTGAAAAAAATGTCAGGTACCAAAGTTTTAGAAAACATCAGGACCACCTTTTCTGGGGAATAAAAAAGTCGTGACTTCTTCATGGATTTTGGATACCTTGCTCACTGAAGTCCTCAGAGGTCATGTGAGGAGTGGAAAACATTAGACGCATATTAGTCCTAAAATAGCTTCACATGCCAGTGTCACTCTTAGTCCCAGCTGGCTGGAGGTGTCAGTTTCATGAGAATAGAGTGTCAAAACAACCTCTGTGATAGTTTCCTCTCTTGTTCAGGTCCCAGTCTTGGGTGCAAGTGCTTAAAAGAAATTACGGAGGGATTGTAGTACTGACATACATGGTAGATGAAGGGGAGGTGAGGCAGATAACTTGGATAAAGATTGCCTTTAAAATCCATAATTAGCCAGGTGTGGTGGCGCACGCCTTTAATCCTAGCACTTGGGAGGCAGAGGCAGGCGGATCTTTGTGAGTTCAAGGCCAGCCTGGTCTACAGAGTGAGTTCCAGGTCAGCGGGGGCTACAGGGAGACCCTGTCTCGAAAAGACCAAAAAAAAAAATCCATAATTAATTCATTCCTGCTGTCCTTGCTGCTGACCTTCTGGTTGAATAGAGCCATTCTGAAGCCAAGAGCTAGCAGACTCTACACAAAGTTCATACTGAATGTTTATTTTACAACTGATACAGATATAGAATTCTCCAAATCTTAGTTAGAATTTTCATTTTTATTGACCCACCAAAAATGATCAGAGTTAGGCAATTTTATTAAAACAATAAAAACTTATTGCAGTCATAGATATATTTAAAGTTAAAATAATTTTTTCTTACCTTTCCATTATTGCATAAGATTAAAGCTTGCTTCTTCTGAATGATTTTATGATATAGGCATCTGTCTCCTCAACCATGATAAAGCTTGGGAAATAAAAGAGTTGGTTTTGGAGGAAGTAAAAAAAAAGTGCATCTTTATATCATTATAATCCTTCTTATACTTGACCTTCTATGGGTTGCTTAATCTTCTGGAGACTTAATTTCCTCTTTGCAGAGCTCAACAAAATTGTTGAGAGGTCAAATAAGATTAATGTGTCTAAAAATGCCTTGATAACAATACAGTGTTATATTTTCACAAAATTCAAGTTGACAATTTTATCATTGCATGACTGCTTTATGCTAGGCAAGGCTAGGCTGTATCTGATTAACAGGATATCTGGGATATTGCCCTTCCCTTCAGGAGCCTTGGTTCTTGTATGTGGGGTTTCAACTAACTTGTGAAGTTTCTAGTGGACCCTTTATCATTTTTTTTATTTATTACCTCCTTTTGTGAGATGTATGTGTTTTGATGCATTATTTTCAAGGATGAATGGTAATTAGGGTGTGATGAGTTCAAGGGCTAAACTGTTCTTTCCTTGAGTTTGTTGAAGAAAAATTAATTTATCAAGAATGAATTATATTCTGGATATTTTTTGGAAGAACTCATCAAATTTTTTGAAATAGAATTGATTCTGGTTTTGACTGGTTGACACTTTAAAGCATTCAAATTACCTTTTACAGAAACAAAAACATTAATAAAAAGAACAATGAATTTAAAAATTTTATTTTACAGCATAATTCAGGCAGGTAGGAAAGATTGTATTTTTAATTTTTTTAATAAATCTTATCTCATTCCAGTGGATAGACTTAATTTATTATGACTGAAATGCATATTCCAGTGCTCTGTGGAGTTCGTGTCTCTAATCCTGATCACACATTTCTTTATGGCTTATTTCTGAACATTCTGTTCGCTTAAATTTTTGCAGTTGTCCTTTCTTAAACAGATGTCCTCGAAGTGATTAAGGTTTATTTTACTTTGCTAATTTGTCTACATGTAGGTCTTTGTGAAAGTTAATTCTTAATTGTTTTCATGGACCTTGATAGAAAGGTTCATAAACACATCATCTGTGAAGCATACACTTATAAAGTATGATTGTTATTATATCATGATTCTTGGTCAGTGTGAACATTTCCATCATTCGTCCATTTCTAATTTGTTCTTTTTCATTTCTAATTTGTTACCTGTCCAAGTTCTGAAAGTTACTTTAATTTCTTCTTCTCTTTAGTATTTTTGAGACAAGGTCTCCCTGTAGCCCCAGCTGTCCTGGAACTCACTATGTAGACCAGGCTGGCCTTGAACTCACAGAGATCTGCCTGCCTCTGCCTTCCCAGTGCTGGGATTAAATGCATGCACCACCAAGTCCTGCTTACTTTTAATTTTTAAATTGGGTACTTTTGTGGTGCTGGCTTAGCTCACATATCCTTGAGATAATACAACACATTTTCCCCTATTATTATTTTTTTTAATTTTATTTATTTTTGTATGTGTATGAGTGTACTGTCTGCATGTAGGTTTGTGCACCCATGTCGTGCAATGCCTCGGAGGTCAGAAGAGGGTGTCAGATTCCCCTGGAACTGGAGTTCTCCTGGAATTGGAGTTACAGACGGTTCTCAGCTGCCATGTGGGTGCTGGGGATCGAACCCGGGTCCTCTGCAAGAGCAGTCGGCGCTCTTAACCGCTAGGCCATCTCTCCAGCCCTCCCCTATTATTTTTATTATATGAGCATGACTATATTGCCTGCATGTATGTGAGTACATTCATATTGTGCCATCCCTAAGGCTGTCAGAAGAATGTGTCAGATCCCCTAGAGCTGCAGTCAGCAATTGTTGTGAGCTACCATATGTGTGCTGGGAATTGAATCTCGGTCCTCTGCAAGAGCAGCTAGGACTATTAATCACTGAGCCATCTCTCCAGCTCATCCTAGATAGTTTCTAAGTGGATATTTTCTTTTCCCTGTAGGCCCTAGTGAATGATAATTGAAGAAAGTACCAAACACCATCAGAATACCTGATCCTCATGAGGGAAATATTGTACCTTAGGAGTAGAAGTTATAAAATGGTTGGTGAAAAAAAAATGTCCTTTATAAGATGATCTTTATTTGCTATGGACCAGTAAGACTGGAGAGTCCAGGCATGAGTAGTTCAGGAGTCTTGCACTGACGCTGTCAGACTTGATGAGGACAGAGGGAGACCCAGAATCTAACTGCACCCCAGGCATGAGTGAAGACAGTACTGTCATTATGGATAAGCATGCAGGATTACATAATGAGAAGAACTCTCCACTGGGACAGTGGCAATTTTAGGTTCTAGTGTTGCCTCTGTCATTTGTTAATTTTATAAAAAGGGCCAATTTTTAAAATACTATTTAGTTGTTTTCACAAGTAGCTAATGATGAAGGCTGGGCACGAAGCCCTGTGGTAAAGAAACTACTAGGATATTCAATACTCTGGTATCCATTTCCAGCCTGGGGAGGGTTGAAAAGGAAGGAAGAAGAAAACAAGAAAGGAAGGAAGTGAGGGAGAGAGAAAGGAGACAGGGAGGGAGGAAGAAAATGTGGAGAAGCATGTTATATTCACAGAGCTGTTCTTTTGAAGATTGAATTAATTGTTTAGTAGAGGCTGATGTTGATGACTGCAGATCCTTCTTTCTTTCAAACGATAAACCTTCTGCAAATATTTTTACCATTTCTCTGGTATGCCAAAGAGGCTTTGCACTCCTTGAACATGATGTAGCATCTTCCAGAAAATTGTGTTATTTATGCATGCAGTGGAACCGACAGAGTTTAAAAATGGAAAGAAGGTTTTTTTGTTTTATTTCAGACAGGGTCTCCTTGTAACCTCAGCTGGCCAAGAAATCACTATGTAGATCAGGCTGTCTCCTCCATCTCATTGATTCACCTGCTTTTGTTTCCTGTGTGCTGGGATTAAAGGCATGTGCCACCCTGCCCTACGTGAAATAAGATTTTAGGGAGTGAGAAATGGAGTCTGCAGCCAGTGATATGTGGTGTAGGATGTGGTTTGAGAGGGGGCCTGGAGAAACAAGTGTAGGACAGAAGCAAGGACTTCTCAGGTTGGAGAATCAGAAGATTCTGTCAGCAAGTTTCATTGAAAACATAGCCTTTAGGGAATTGGCAGTTTTGACTTATGTACTCTCATTCAGAGAAATATATCCTTTCACCCTCAGCCACTGCTTTGAAGGAGACCTCGGCCTGCACTGGGACACTGAGTGAGCACAGTGAACAATGGTGATTTTTTAAAATGTATTTTCCAAGTTACATTTTTCCCAAAATTTATTTTAAATACCTCTTTAGCATAACTTACTTCATGCACGAGTCTTGGCAGAGTCATGAAAATGTTTCATTGTAGAGGATAAACACAAAATTACAGTTCCACTTTCTTAGTGCTTATGCTGTCCTTGCAGAATGGCTGTACCTTTCCAGTTGTCCTGATGAGTGTTCATTTCCAACTCATCACAACCTAGAGTCACCTGGGAAGAGGGAACTTCAGTTGAAGAATTTCCTTGCTCAGATCAGCTGTGGCCACATCTGTGAGAGATTATCTTGACTGATGATTGATGGGAGAGGGCCTACCCCACTGTGGACAGTACCATCCCTAGACAGGAGGGCCTGGGTTATATAGAAAGCTAACTGAGCTTGAGCCAGTGAGCCAACCAGTAAATAGCATTCCTCTATGATTTTTGCTTGATTTCCTTCTTGAGTTCCTGCTCTAACTTCTGTTAACGATGGAATATGACCTAGAATCATAAGAAGAAATTAATCCTTTTCTCCTCTAAGTTGTTTTGTTCATGATGTTTATCACAGAAATAGAAAGTAAACTAGAAGACTTGTATAATGATAAACATTGGGTGTGATAGACATTGGTGTTATTGGGTTATCAGTTTGGTGTAGAAATATTTCTTTCAAATACAGTTTCAATTAATTTAAGTAAAGGGAATTCTCCTTGGATCTGGAGCAGAGACGTCTGAGCAAGTATAGTGCTCACATGCATTGGTCAAAACGCATTTAATTTGAATCTCTCATTATAATCACATGCATATATAGTATAATTTCTATATTCTAGTCAGTCATTGGGGTTTGCTTATTTTTTATATTGTGGGTCAACAAATTTATTGATTTAGGAAAGTTATATTTAACAGGATGTTAGGCAAGCTCAGATCTCCAAGTAAGGAAACACAATAGCTTTTCCTTTTAAGATCACATAATATATAATGTTATATAAATACATATAATCAATCAAATTGGAACAGTGAGTTGCAGCCGCCAGAGTACACTTTATAAACTAACTGTTAGCATCTTAGTAAGCTTCTGAACTAGCATTCAACTCAGCATAAAACAATAAGACTTTGTTTTGCTACTTTAGAAAATTTAAGAGAGATTAAAATTCTTTGGAAAAAATAATATATATATATATACATATATATATATATATATATATATATATATAAATAATTTTTACCCAAATAGGTAAGGAACAAGTCCAGTAGTGCTGACAGCAATGGAATTTAAAACTTCAGTCTAATAATCTCAGGCTTCAAGGAATGCCAGCCAGACATCCACTGGAGTCAGGAGCTTGCCTCTTGAGGACTCAGTTAAGGGTGGGAACTGATCATGTGCCAGGCAAAATTCGGTTTTGTGCCGGAAATTTGGGATACGTGTTCAAGCAAGATTTCATCTCTGCTCACAAAATAGGGATAGGTTAACCTTTAGTTGAATTAACTAAATAAACTGTGTTAAAAACAGAGGGTCTTGGGCTCTGGTGTTGGAAAGTTTACCTTTTTACAACTTCAGTGGAAACTAGGAATCAAAATTCTCAGAAGCTCCAGAATTGGAATTTTACTGACCTGGATAACTTGTAGATTTTTTTTTCTAGCCCAGAGATTTCAGTAAGTATGAACTTTTCACTTGGAAATTTCTGAGACTTTTCTGTTTCTCTCTCTCTCTCTCTCTCTCTCTCTCTCTCTCTCTCTCTCTCTTTCTCTCTGAATACTACTCTGTTTACTTTGTTTTCTTCTGATGTTAGGGTGGACATCAGTGATGGTAGCTCTGCTACATGTGTTGTCTCCTTACCATCAGTATCCCCTTGAACTCTCATATTGTTTTTGCTGTTCCTGGAGTTAATGTTCTAGAGCCCAGAGTGGTGGTGCAATTCTGGAGCTTCTGAGAATTTTAATTCTTAGTTTCCACTGAAGTTGTAAAAAGGTAAACTTTCCAACACCAGAGCCCAAGACCCTCTGTTTTTAACACAGCTTATTTAGTTAATTTCAAAAAATTGCTAAAAGTAGTTATACTTTATTTCCAAATCAGAGATTCATTCACTATTTCCATTTTACTGAAATATACTGAAAAGTATCCTTCTCACTTGAAAATAAACATTGAAAAGATGGGAAATGCTGGAAAAATGACTCAGTGCTTAACAACATTGGCTGCTTTTGCAGAGGACCCAAGTTCTATTCCTAGTGCCCACATGATAGCTAACAACTGTTTATGGACCATCCCAGGGGACCTGATGCCTCTTCTCTCCTCTACAGGCATTACATACATGTGATGCATGTGTGTAAATTCAGTAAAATTGAAATAGTGAATGAGTCTCTGATTTGGAAATAAAGTATAACTACTTTTAGCAATTTTAAAGGTTAACCTATCCTTATTTTGTGAGCAGAGATGAAATCTTGCTTGAACATGTATCCCAAATTTCCGGCACTCAGGAAGCAGAGGCAGACAGATCTTTCTGAGATGGAGGCCAGCCTATTCTACAAAGGGAATTAAAGGACAGCTGGGGCTACAGGGAGACTCCACCTCAATAAAATAAAATAAAATAAAATAAAATAAAATAAAATAAAATAAAATAAAATCCCCAACAAAACACATACAGAGTATTTTTCTAAAACATGCAAAAAAAAGGCTTATTCGCATCATATTATTCATTCAAGTATATCTTGGGAGCTTGGTCCTTTTGGACAAAGCCTATCCAGATGTGTTAAATTGGATAGAGATCCATGACCATCTCGATCTCAAACAAGTTGTAAGTTTTTCTCAAGTACGCATTCCATGTACTTAAATACCAATGATCTATCAAAGTTAACCTTGCTCATGGTGTTTATTCTTATTTTTCCACAGGACATTACCCACTTATTCTTCTTTTAGCAAGGTGTACTGGGGTGGCATCTTCTCTCAGAGTCTGAATGAATCACTTTTTTCTCCCCTCTGGACTGCAAAGTTCTACTTAAACCTTTGCTAAGTGCAGGTTCATGTTTTGTTATAAAGTGTCTGTTTATATGTTTGTGTCTCCCTAGACTCCAGATCTTTGAGATCTTGGTTTATTTATGCTGTCTCTCCAGCACAGTGAAAATGTCTGATGGACTAGGTTTAACATGCATTTAATGGAGCTACTTCAGCTGTGTCTGCACTGGTTGGTTGTGGAGGACAATGTCTTTAGAGTGTAATAGAGAGGAACTATTTGTCAGAAGCACCTTTTTATTCCCTAGGTTGGTTGCTTAATGGAAAGAAATACAGCCCCCACCTTTTGACCTTGGTCTAAGCAGGTTTTACAGGTAAAAGCCTGCTGGTTAACCAAACCCTGCTCAGCATCAAGCTTTCTAACCCACACATGAGGTAATTCAGATGCCACATAGCATAGATCTGTTCAAAGAAGTAATTTGGCTTCACGTTATATCTTTCCTGGCATGGAGTGAAACTGTCAGTAGATATTGGTACAGATGTGTAGTTTTGCATGGGGTATAAAAAATTAATTCACTATATGACCTTTAAGGATCTGTCTTGGAAGAATTAAAGAGAACAAAAGAGAATAAAGACCCTCTAAAATATGTACTCTTTAAAAAAACTTTTTATTCTTTGTTTTTATTTTATATATTCTGTCCTAAGCATATTCCTTCCTGAGGAAGCAGGGCTCCCCAGGGAGACCAAACATGACTAAAACCACAAGTTCTTTGTCATTTTGTCATCACTTCTTTCCGCTTAGGATTTTTTTTTTATTTGCGTGTTGCATGTAGCAAAGGGCACATGAAGTTCACAGTACGTTCTAAATATAAGTGGCATAATGTGATTTTACAGTTAACCATCATGTCTGCAGAAGTTAGACTTTAGTTCTTTCTTTTTGGAGGAAACAACAATTCTAATAGTACTTGGCTGATTCCACGGTAGATTATAAATTGGTGAGCAGAGATAACTTGCAGGGAGGTGGTGTATATGTTGAGCTCATCTTTTTTTTTTTTTCATAAAAATCTGAAAAACTGAAGACAGTGGAAAAGAACGGAGTATATTTTAATGTGCACTAGAAAATAAACCTTGGAAAATGTTTCCTTTAAGCTGCCCATATTTTCCATTCTAGTGGAACAGAGACTAACTCCTGAGATGATTTTTTTTTTTTTCACAAATTAAAATCCTTTCACACTGGGGATTGACACAACCTCAGATTTTCTTTTTTCGTGGTAACCAGTAACAGTGCCATGAGAGAGTGCCCTCTCTGGTGTCTTGAACTGCAGAGTATTAACAAAGCCACATTCTCATTCAGAGGATTAATAACAACAGCATAGTTTCTCTTTTGGAGTATTTCTTATTCGGTTCATGCTTGTTACCACATTTGACTCTTTACAAAAACCTCTATTTAAAAAGATTCTTCTAATTAATATTACTAAAAGCTTTGTTTTGCATGTAGGGAAATGGATTGAGTTGCTTTATTCCTCATTTAGTTTAGAGTTATTAATAGTTTTTTTTATAGAACAGAACCACATAAGAGATTAGGATGTAGGCTTTGTCACTATTTATTTTTAAAATATTTTATTTAGTTTTATTTTATGGGTACAAATGTTTGCCTGCATGTATGTAAGTGCATCACATGTGTGTAGTGCCTGTAGAGGACAGAAGAGGCATCAGGTGCCCTGGGATGGTCCACAGACAGTTGTTAGCTGTCATGTGGGCACTAGGAATAGAACTTGGGTCCTCTGCAAAAGCAGCCAATGTTGTTAAGCACTGAGTCATTTTTCCAGCATTTCCCATCTTTGCAATGTTTATTTTCAAGTGAGAAGGATACTTTTCAGTATATTTCAGTAAAATGGAAATAGTGAATGAGTCTCTGATTTGGAAATAAAGTATAACTACTTTTAGCAATTTTTTGACCCAAATGCAAGGCTGAAGATAAGAGCTAGAAACAGAAACCTACATCAATTGCAGAGAATGCCATTTTCTTTTCCACTGCTCTTTTACCAGAACTGCTAATAAATAGTTAAATGGATTGATTTGAGATTCACCTCTTTTCCCTGTGGAGGTGCTAATGGCAATGACTTGACCAGAGAGCAGATAACAGCATCAAGAGCATACCCTGAGAGATCCTGGAATAATGGAGAATTGACAGTGTTATAGATGGATCAGGTCTGCTCCTTTTCTAAATCTAGTAATTGCTCATGTGGTAGACTTTATTGGGTGAAAAAAAAAATGGCCCAGAGATGGGCCGAGAAAGACTTGCTCTGTGTTCCTGGCTTGAGCATATCAAATATCTTTCCAATCTTCTTTCTGCTGAACTGGAATTTTTTTAAATTTTTTAAAAATTTTATTTATTTCTGTATGTGTATGAATATACTGTCTGCATGCAAGTCTGTGCACCAGTGTCCTGCAATGCCGCGGAGGTCAGAATAGGGTGTCGGATTCCCCTGGAACTGGAGTTCTCCTGGAATTGGAGTTTCAGATGGTTCTCGGCCGCCATGTGGGTGCTGGGGATCGAATCCAGGTCCTCTGCAAGAGCGGTTGGCGCTCTTAAACGCTAGGCCATCTCTCCAGCCCCTGAACTGGAACTTTTACACACACTCTCCAACTGTGACTTTCTGCCAATGCATTCATTCATCTTTTGATGCATAAAAGTTGTATTATTTGTAATTAATACCCTCCGGTTATTTGTTCATCACATTTACATGCAAATATATTTAATACTGCTGAAATTAAGTGGTCCATTTCTTGGTTCTTTCATTTCCCTTAGGGCAATAGACTTTAGCTTCCGCTGATTCTGTGTACATTTGTCACCATACCCATTAGTTACCATGAGTCGTGAGGCCACTGGGTTTTTTCTTATTTGGGTCAGTGTAGAAGAGCTCATTGACAGGGTTGTCTGTAACAGAATGGAATACCCAGGTGTGGGAAAAATTTAACAGCCAGCCTGCTCCATGGCCTTGAAAACACTCAGCTCTCTTTTGGCTCTTAGGTAAATGTTTTAGTACTTTAAAAATATTTTATTGTTATTTTTATTTTATGTATACGCATATATTGCCTGCATGTGTGTAAGTGCACCCATGTTGTGCAGTGACCAGGGAGGACAAAGATGGCATCATCTCCTGGAACTGGAGCTGCAGTTATTAGCTGTCCTGTGGGTGCTGGGATTCAAATGCTGCTCTATTGCAAGGACAGGCAGTGCTCTTAACTGCTGAGCCATCTCTCCAGTCCTGTTTTAGTGCTTCTTATCTGGGAGTATATATTGGGTGGAATCTGAACATTCATTGGCTTGATTTTGTCATGAGAAAGGATCAGGCCATGTAAAAGAAAACTGAACCTTCCCATTATTGATCCTCCTGGAAATAGCTAAGTGTCTCCTCTGGACCACATGCAGGTCAGTCTAGGTCCCAGAGACTCCCTTCTTTCTCTGTTATGAGTTTGAACTCACACTGATTTTTCTGGATTTCAGTGTCAGTATGTACTAGAAAGAGCTAGTTAGTCATTCTTGGGATAGATCTACTCATGCTTAATTTACAGTTATTATACAAGCAAGATGTGTCCCCTATCTAGGACAACCACTTTGCATCATCTGTTTTGTAGTCTACCTTTGTGAGATTGGTCTCACTATGTAGCCTAGGTTAGCCTAAACTCTTGGTCTTACTATCTTAGCTCACAGGCTGCTGGATTTATAGATGTGTGCTACCATGGCTGTCCAACTTTGAGTCATCTTTACCCCTCTTCTCTCACCTTCATGTCTTCTGTCATTAGTTTCATGCATTTTAAGGAAATTCCTTTTGTGACCCTTCATGGGAGTTGCAACTATGAGGAGTGTGATGAAGCCCACCTGTGCTTTTCTTTCATCTCGCCTCCCTTAATTTGAATACCAGTTATGTGACCTGACTCCCATTCCTCCTGATAATATTCTTCCTCATTACTTGTAGGTTCTGATCTTCTGTGTATGAAACTCAAATCCTTCTTTCTGAAATCTTCCCTAACTTTTCAAGGACAGTTATTTATTACCTCTTTTGAACTAAATTTAAGGTATGCTCCTTTTTATTTTCCATTAGCTTCAATGAGGGTATAACGTATTTCTAAATGCTCTGCTTCTATCTGACTCTGAACTCACTTAAAGCAAAAGCTATATACAAAAATGAGGTTCTGAAATGAACTCAGGTGTCTGGCTCTAATCTACCTCCATGAAACTTAAATGCTGTGCAGACCGAGTTCTTCCTTTGCTATGCTTGCTCCAGTGGGGTTTTAAATGCTGAGTATATTACTATTTACAAAGTTTGTACAAATAACTCTGATGTAAATGAGTTTTAAATGTTGTAATAATAAAGAAGCTTCCTTTGTTCTCTCCCTGGAATACTTTTTCAAACACTGCAGTCTCTCATTTGAAAACAGGAAGGTAGAACATTCCAATAGCATCATGAGCCCTCTGTTTATATTTGTAAAACCTGTCCTCTTTCCAGGCCTCTAGGCAAAAGCAAATAGGAATAATCAGAGGCATTAGAACTTGATTATGTTGAATTGGATTCTTACAACTAAAGCTTGATAGCCAAAATTAGTGATGTGGCAGTTTATTCTGGAAAAGATGTTTGTCATAGTGCAAAAGCGTAGATTCCAGTTTGCTGGAATTTGTTAAGATTCCTGGATTTTTTTGAAAAATACAATAGCCACATGCTGTTGATCATATGTAGATTATCTATGTCATGAACAAGGAGATTGCACAGGGTGGGGATGGAGGAATTCCAGGAACTTTGGATTCAGTGAAACTAGATTAGAATATTGGTCCTGCCTCATCCTATTACCATGTTTCCATCCCTTTGGATATTCTTTCTAAGTTTTCAATTACAGAGTAAATAATACTCATAGGGGCATTTTGACCAATAGCTATGTGATATCTGGCACCTCTCATGGACTAGGAGGCATTAAGTCCTTTCTCCTTTGCCCTCCAACTTGACACACTAAGTGTTGTGGCTTATGAGTAGCTGATTTCTCCTACATAGGTGAAGAAGTCCTGCAAGATTATTGCTGATTCCCCCAAACAATAGCTCTTTCTGGTTACAATGCATCTGCCTGATTTGTCCATAGCAATACTTATTTCTGGGCTTCAGAGGAAGGTGAGAATCTCGGGAAATAGTTCCTACTCAGTCTTAGCAAGGAGTCCATGCTGAAAAACTCGTAAAATCCATTATCTTTGTGAGAAAAAAGGAGAAACATTTCCAGCAATATCATTACCTGATAGACAGTGGTTAATAAAAATTGTTAAAAAGGATTTATCCAAAGTATTCTTCAAAGTAGCTGCCTGTGGAGGAAGCTGGCTTATCAACAGGAGAAAAGAGGGTTTTCTACTAAATTTCACCTTGTCACTATAAACAAAACAGTATAGTGTTCTGATGTATTTTATGGAGACAATGCTGCAAATGTTTCCACTAGGTGGAATTCTCTACTAAGAGCTTCTAAGAATGAATATGCACTCTTAGAGATCCCCAAGGAGTGTCTATTAGAAAACGGATAGATGAGAAAATTAGAGACATTGCAAAGAGGGAAATGAAAGGAAAAGACAAAAGGCACGTCTTGTGAAGAAATGTCCTTCAGATCACACTGGAAAATGAGTTGTGATATAGGACACATTTCATTGCATGCAGTGTGAAGGATTAGTGTCATTTTAATCAACTAATGAGTATTTTTCCTTTATTAATATTAATAAATATTATTAATATTACTGTCATCTGACATATGATTCTTTTGTACCCAAATTCTGTAGTCATGTAAAACTGTATTTTTAGGCTGTTATTTTCTTTTGTGGTGTTTGAAAAGAAGTAATCTGTGTTTCTTTATTCTTTACCTGGATTTAGGTTAGTGTATCTACAATCTGGAAGCTTGATGTTAGAACATTAATAAAAGGATTTATGGATTATAGTGGAATATATTTTGTTACCTAGAGTAAATGGGTATTAGAGCTTATGCTTAATGATGTTTAATAATTCCCTGTGTAATATACTTTGGAGATCTGGAATGGTTTTCATGGGACAAATCTAACCTTTCTTAACTTGGAGGTTTTTTTTTTTTTTTTTGGTCTTTGAGACAGGGTCTCCCTGTAGCCCCAGCTGCCTTGAACTCACAAAGATCTGCCTGCCTCTGCCTCCTGAGTGCTAGGATTAAAGGCGTGTGCCCTCACGCCCGGCTAACTTAGAGATTTTGATAACAAGAATGCTTATCTAGAATGTCAATTTGGTCTTCTCATGACAAGTATCCAAATAAGTTAGCCATCATTATCATCTCCTAGTCTATGATTACATATTGCTCAAATATTAATGACATTTCTGCGAAGAATATGGCAAGGAAGTACATGAATTGTCATTCAGAAAATTCTTTACTGTATGTGAAAGAGACTTCTAAATAATGAAATGCCATGATAATTTCCTAGTTTCACTTAACTAGTAGTTTTATTACAACATTGATTACAAGCTTTTATCAGACTTTGAAAATTAGAAACTGTTCATCTTTGTGATAAGAGTTTCTAATTTTTAAATTCCATTCTCTTTCCAAATAAGAACAATTTGCCAAAGTGGATGAAAGGTGGTGAATGGGGCGATTTTATCACAATTGAAGTAGTATAAGAAATGAGATTGATGGGGACGATTAGAAAATGAAGGATGGGTGAGTGAGAAAGGAATCAGAGAGAGGCCTAGGAATGTTATGAATTAAAAAATCATTTAATGTGTTCTTTTTCTTTGAAAGTAGCTCTTGCCCTTCTCTAAGGGACATTAATTGAGATTTTATTCAAAGTGAAACAATTGCTTTCAAAATGCTACCTATTGAAAGCCTATGTGATAACAATAGTCTCCAGTGTCATTTCCATGTGTGTTATTAAATGGGAAAGGACAGAAGAGGTGGGGCTTGTGGCCTTTGACACTTGCAGACATGAATCTAGGCACAGGGCTCCTTAACATCAGTGTTGGAATTGGATGGACATGATTTGAATTCTAGCTGTACTAATGCTTTACCTTGAGTCTTTTTGCAGATTATTAATTTCAACTAAGTTGGTCAGTGCAAATCAAGTGCACAAATACTTTATACAGCTATTACAAAATTGTGTAGAATAAACTAAGCAAAGTATTTGGTATGATAGGACCTTGGTGTACTGTTGTGGGGGAACATGTTTGGCTGTTTATTACTATATCTTAGTCTTAGTCCTTCCCTTTTATTGGATTTTTGGGAATTTAATGAAGATGATTTGGTCATATTTAGGTCCTCTTTGCGAACTGCACCCTCTGGACTACACTTAACTAATTTCATGTACTCTCTTATGAACATATATAAAGACCTGTAGAGCCTAATTTGTGTACTCAAATGTCCTTTGGTGAGGGTCTATCCACTGGAGCACTATTAACCTATCAAGAGTTTTATCCTTAAAAGAGACACCTCCTCTCCCCAACTGCCATTGGCTGTCAATCCTCCCTCGGGTCTGGCAGGGTTTCTTGCCCACTTCCCCACAACTATAATGGGATTTTGTCTGGCTTGAGCTTACATGGAACTGGTGGGTTGCTGGGAGTTCATATGAATAACTGACCAGCTGTCTGGAAAATTCTGTTTCCTTGTGGTCATCCACCACTTCCGGCTCTTACAATCTTTCTGCCACCTCTTTTGCAATGATCCCTGAGCCACTGCAGACAGAAGTTTGCTATAGGCACCCAATTCAGAGGATAGGCATTCTGTAGTCTCTTATTTTCTACACATTGTTGTTGGTCAGGTGTGGGTTGCTGTGTTATTCACCATCTTTTGCATAGAAAATTCTGTGTGAAAGTTGAGAGATGAATTATTAATCTTTGTGTATAAAAGTCAGTCATTAGGACTTGCTGTAGTACTATATCTATTTAGTAGAATAATCATGTTAAGCTCTCCCTCTGTGGCTTATGGCTTGTCTAGCCACATGTTCTTAGGCCTGATGTCAGTGTCAAGAGTGGGCTCCATCTTATGAAGCAGACCTTAAATCCAATTTGAAAGTGATCCTTTACTCCCATAATACCCATGGCAATATTGCACCGATAGGCTATATCTTGCCAGGACAGTTGTGGTTGAAGCACACAGAATTCACATCTTGGTAAGGTTAATGATTAGTTTTCTCTTACACTAAAATGCTTAGCACCTTCAATCTAGGAAAGCCAGCTAGTAGAGGTAAAACTTTGAAGTCAGTACTAGCTTAGTTTATCATTGTGTTTTCAGTGGCTCATGTATGTAGGGGCTTATTATCAAGTTTTGGTGGGTAACCAGGATCAGGGGCAACAGGCAGTATTGTTAGGTCTGTAAGATCCCTGGTCAACGGCTTTAAAAGAGGGAGGCCATTCGTGGTATTGCACGTTTACTTTGACAGCCTATGGAGTCCAGTAGGAGCAATGCCCCCTGTTGTAAAGTAACTCCTTTCTCTTAGTTTATAATGTACATGAATGTACTTTAAGAAGCCTGTGGAAGGGCTGGAGAGATAGCCTAGTGGTTAAGAGCACCGACTGCTCTTGCAGAGGACCTGGGTTCGATCCCCGCACCCACATGGTGGCTGAGAACCATCTGTAAGTCCAATTCTGGGAGAACTCCAGTTCCAGGGAAATCCGACGCCCTCTTCTGATCTCCACGGCATTGCATGACATGGGTGCACAGACCTGCATGCAGACAGTACATTCATACACATATAAAAGTAAATAAAAAAAAAAAAGAAGCCTGTGTTGGGGGTGAAGAAGCCCTTGTTGTGATAAGTCTCCCTATGACTTTTTCTAAAGCCCTTTAATGTTAATTACCCTTCCCTGTACTCTCTCTTCACCCCCTGCCCTCACATTTCCCATCCCCAATTAACCTTTCATAGTCTACTTTTCCCTTTCTGTTTTCATGTAACTACATTCTTAAGTAGGCATGCTTCAGCTGGAAAATTCAGATGGGTTACGGAAACAAAGGGCCAGTGGATAGGGGAGGGTTCAAAGGAGAGGAGAGAAACTGCAGGGGTCTTAGTTTTTGAAGAAGTTAACTGATAAAGACATCCTTGCATGCAGCTATCTACGAATGGATGTAAAGTACCCTGAATTCACCACTGAAGATTTAATTCAGTTATTAGCCGTGAAAATGTAGAACTATATAACAGTTCAATGAGAAAGAAGGTGGGAACTATTTCTCATGATCCTTTTTCATGTTTATTTGAATAAAGCTTCCATTTTACTTATCATCTTGTTTTGTGATCTCCTGTAGTAGGCAGACCGTGTATAATTACTTTTCTTTCCATATTCTGAGTGGGAAATAAAGTGCTGAAGGTGATGTCTTTTCTCTTCTGTGTAGCTATGTGCCAATACACTTTTCATCAACAATTGATGCCATGCATAAGTAGTGTGGGATTCCCAAGAGATCAATAAGATTGTGGAAAGGAGCAGTGAATTCTAATTGTTATGCAGCCTCTAAAAGAAAAAAAAAATCTTTGAGTTCTGTGAAATAACTTAATCTTGGGCTGTAGTTTCTTTATCTGTCAACGTAGGTTGCCAATATTGGTGGATAAAGACGTGGCTCCTGATCTAGTCTGCATGGATTTGTAACTGTCTTCACTACTTCACAGCTCTGTCACATTGACAAGCTACTTTACCTATATATGTCTAAATTCCCTTATCTGTGCAATGTGGGTAGCATTGATTAAAAACCTCTTAATGACTTGTCCTGAAAGTTAAATGAGGTGATCCACATGAGGCCTTTAGCAGAGTACCTGGTGCAGGTAAGAGCTTAATAAACATCACCAAGTTTTCCAATGTGGCTTCTTCAAACAAACCAAAAAAGAAGTTGAGATAATTATCACACTTGTTTTCAGAAATAATTTGATATTAATTTTTTTTATTTACCCAACAGTCTAAATCAGTCTCAATAAAGCTCCCCAAAGACAGCTATTTTGACTAATCCTAGCATGCTTCACAGGCCTTCTCAAAAGAGAAAAGAAGTCTTTATAGGCTCTCAGCAATTGAGGATATTTGTGTTGATTTGGTGAAGGACTGAATGTCCAGATGAAGACAGGTAAGGTTTGGAGACTCTGTGGGGTTATGGAAGGATTAGAGGACTGGCTATATTTGATGTGAGGAAGTTATTCCTGATCCAAAGATACCTAAACTGCTGAACCTAATGACACTGGATACCCATACATCTAATGTGTCTGCCATTGTACTGAGTTATTGAAAATTTACAGCTTAGTATCTGGGACCTAGTTTTAAAGACAGCAGCAACTGTGGTCTTTTTTTCAACCAGTGCTTGGCATATGATTGTACACTGAATTTCAGTCATGAGAATTTTATAAATTAAAGATGTTCATTAAGACCAAATACTTTGAATAAAATGAGGCTCTAAATAGCTAGCTCTCATATTTAGATTCTTGCCTTTTTGATTTAGGTTAGATAGTACAGTTATCAGTGTTAGGGTTATGGAATATGCACTCAGCTCTCCTTTGCAGTATTCAGACAGACTGGAGATTCAGGAAATAGTGCAGTAATGAAGCTTGTACTCTCATTCCTTTCTCTATCTTCTTTTTCCCTCTCCACCCCCCAACCATGACATCACTATCATCAAAATCCGTTTATCATTGTTGAAACACTTGGGGACTGCATGTGTGAAATCTATACTCTTCTCTCCAGATCCTAACAGTAATAAGGTCTGTGGTAAGGATTCAGCAATTTTTTGTGGAACACAGGTTTTGGGAAAAGGGAAATATTATAACGCTGAAAATAAGGAGAAAAGATTGGCATTTACCCCTAATTAGTCATTATACTTGGATTATATTTTTATTCTATATTTTAAAATTTTAGAATGATAGAGACTTTGGGTTAAAGAAATAGAATTAACTAGTGAGTTTCAAGATACATTTAGACTCAAATCTGTGTAAAGAAACAGAATAGATTCTGTATTCATTAGCTTAAAGGGTAGAAGAGATTCTTGTTACATGTGATTTTTAAGGACAAATTGGAAATAAAATCTGATCAGAAACACAAACCAGTGTCTCTCTTTTCATTCTCGGGGAGAAGAAAGGGGAAATATTTTTATTCTTTTTAAAGAGCTTAACTTAGTAGCGGGTTTTATGAGACTCTACAGGGTTCCATATATGTTTAAGTAGAAAAAGATGCCTGCCTGAGACCACAATCATCAAGTATTTATTGAAGCTTTAAATGTGAGAAAGTCTGTTAGTTCCGTGGTCTTCTGAGAGAGTCCACACACTCCCATATTGCAAAAAAAAAAAATCTACTTTTATCAGGAAGTTGTCACAGGCTGTGATGCCCTTTTGTAAGTATATACTCATTTTCTGGCATATGGTCAGCTATGTACAGTGTTTTCATTTGTTCCTAAAGGGCACAGGTGCAGTACAGATGACTCTCGGGTCCCAGCTGGCAGCTTCAGTATGGTTGGGATACTTGTTTAGAATCTTCCACAGAAATCTGACTATAAATTCACCTTATCATATAGGAATGAAGATGTTTCCTCTTTAATTGTGTTATTTTTGCATGATCTATTTGAAAAAAATTGATTCATTGACACGAACAATTAACAATATGAATGTTAGTATAGGTTTTAACCTACTCTAAGGAATATTTACCTCTCTTTAGTAATTACTTTCTGAATGTAAACACAAAGAACTACTGCTTTGAATGTCAATTAATTTATCCTGGTGAAGGAGCTCTGCTGTGTCATTACAGCATGAAGGTTGCAGTATGTCTCTAAGGTTCCTGGCTCTGTGGCTGAAGGTGGTGGTTGGCTGTCCTTCAGTATCAGAGGCTGTGTTTGCCGCATGCATGTCAGCCTTACACGCCCTCATATCTTGGGTATGCATCACACCCTGCAGAATGCACTGATATGGATTAAAAATCTATAGCATCGTGCCTGTCTAATGGAAACAGGTATCACTTTGGTAATGTAATTTTGGTCCTTAGAGATCTAGTATGTGATTATACTTTGAATTTAACTCTTTGAGTGAAAGCTGCTATTAGGAGTGAGAAAGGTATATCTAAAATGGAACTCCATTAAAATCTGGTTCATTTTTATTCATTATTATTTTGGGTGCGTAAGATTGAACCTGGGGACTTATGCATTCTAATCTGGGGTATTGCCATTGAAATAGTAAAGTACACCTGGTTAGGAAAGTGGAAAAAAGGAAGAAAGGCAGCAAGAAAACTAGGCAGCACTACTAAGGATGAGGGGAAGACATGTCTGTAATTGCAGTACTCCTGATGTGAGATGGGAGGTGGAGATAAGGGAATTCTTGGGAGTTCATGGTATAGACAGTGGTGAACCACAAGCAATCCTGCCTCAAATAAGATGCAACTGAGGCCCAACACCTGAGGTCGTCCTTTGATCTCTACATGATGCCCACACTGACACACAGGAACACACACACACACACACACACACACACACACACACACACACGCACACACAGAGTTAAAAAGAAAAGGTGGATGTGTTTCTGATTTCTACCAATGAGATAGGTATTAGTTCACTCTGAGTAAAATTAGGGAATTACCATTAGGTTGGTAAATCTGATTGATTGATTAATGTACGTGTGTGTGTGTGTGTGTGTGTGTGTGTGTGTGTGTGTCTAAGTCTGTGTGTGTACATGTTTGTGTTTCTGTGTGTGCACATATGCATGCTGTGATGTACATGTGGAGATTACAGGACAACTTACAGATGCTGGTTCTAACCTTCTACCATGTGGGTTCTGGGCCTCAACCTGAGGTCATCAGGCTTGGTGCCAAGCAGGTAATCACCTGCTGAGCCATTTCATCTGCCCTTCAATATATATTTTTTTTAATTTTTACATGGAACTGGGTGGGATATTCAGATGATTGTCTTAAAAAATTTAAAGTGTTTTATAAAAAAATAAAAAATAAATAAAAAAAAACCTTAAAGCATTAATAGTAATCATTGCTGCCTGGGCATTTAAAACAAATTAACTTCATGTCTATGAAATAATTTTGTAGATTCCAACGTAGTATTATTCACACAGGCACAGTGCTCACTAGGACCTTGAAAATCAGCTTGGAAAAGGAATGTCTGACACAGCACTTTCAGTGACAAGGGCTTTCCTTGAGGTGTTTTGTTTTGTTTTGTTTTGTTTTCAGCTCCTCTTTCCACAGCCGAAGCCTGTATCCCACATATCCCCTTTAATTCCCTGAATTTCACATTCAAAGGATGCTGTTGATTTAACATAAATATCTGCTTCTAAAATTCTGAGGCTAAAATGTTTTCCCTTAAAATGGAATTCATATGTAAATCTTGTTTGGGGATGACACATGCTTTTTTGAGGAAAGCCATTTTTGACCTATAATATTAGTTATATTCTGAGAGGATGCACCCATGCTTGCAATTTCAGAGTCCTGAGTTTCAAATCCCATTTCTTCTATGCATTATATCACCTTGGACAAATTTCTTGTTTCTGTATATCTTAATTTTCCTACTATAGCGTGGAGATATTAACAGTGATGCCTACTTTACTAGTTAATGTTTAGAATAAATTCAGAACCTTGACTGAGAGCTGGAGAAATAGCTCATCAGTTAAGAGTGCTTGTTGCTCTTCCAGAGCTCAGTTCCCAGCACCTGAGTAGGGCAGCTCCCTAGCTCTTGTACAGTTTGGAAACTTGTTTTTCTTTGGTGTATGGTTTTACCGATTTAGGCATGTGGATTCAGCAGACCAGAAGTTCAGAAATTGTTCTCTAAACTGACTAAATGGATTAATAGTACCAGTAACAACATAGAAAAGCTGTCATTAATTCATGCTTTCATAAGCACTTAATATTGTCATATTTCAAATACATTTCAAATACATGATTAAAAAGTGTCTCTTTTAATACTTTATTTTACTAGTTTTATTTTATGTGTATGATTGTATTGCCTGCATGCACGTAAGTGCACCTGTGTCATGCAACAGCCACAGAGGTCAGAAGAAGACATTGAATTCCCCTAGAATTGGAGTTAAGGATGATTGTTAGTCACCATGTGAGTAGGTGCTGGGAATTGAGCCTCAGTCCTCTGCAAGAGCAGCCACTGCTCTTAACTGCCGAGCCATCTCTCCATCCCTAAGAGTGTCTTGTTTTAATGTGTTTTCTCTTGTCAGAGTAGTAACACAGGCATGTTCTCATTTGTGCTTAGGCTATTTTGATATTTTTCAATAAATTGCTAGTTTATAACTTAAAAAAATTAACAATGCAAACAAAAATGCACAGCAAGTAATTCAAATCTCCTCCTTTCTATGTTAGTAGGATTTGAAAGGAAGAACCAAGTGGCTGTCCCTCCTCAGGTTTCAGTCTGCCCACCCGCCTCTGATCGCCCACCCCCCCTCCCCAGCCCATTCGCTGCTTTCTCTGGAGCATTTTTCAGGATTGCATTTGAGGACATGACTCTCCTAATGGCTGACACTTCCACTGCACAGGAATTATAAGAAGGGGGAGAAGGATAGAAGATGAAAATAGAGAGGAGATTGCTACCCCGCTCTAGTCCAATCGGACACTATTGTATCATAAGAGAGAAGGGGGTGCTGAGATAGAGACAAAGACAAGGAGAGACAGAGAGGGAGATCTCTCATGATTACGATTTCAAGGTCCCTGTGTTTTTTAGAGAGGAGACCATAAAACATTTGTCAGAGATTGTGTGTGTGTGTGTGTATACGTACACGTGTGTGTGTGTGTGTGTGTACACGCGCGTGCGTGTCCCCAATAGCAAGTTGTAATAGCATTTGTTCAGGGAACTTAAAATTGAGACATCCAATTGTCATTGCAGGGAAACTTGGTTAATGCAGACTCATTATGGTTCGAAGTGCTGAAAATATGTGGCCGTAATCACCTGTATGATGGGACATCTTCCTATCCCTCCCAAGGCTCAGGGGACATCTTGGAAGAAGAGGCAGAAAGAACATAAGAACCAGATGATGAGAATGAGTGTGTGAAATGGTTTCCTCTGGACAGGACATACCTATTACTCACATGAACTCACAGCAGCCCTCGTTACCTACACAAGACCCTGTACCAGACCAAGCCAGTTAAACATTCCATCATAGAGTAGGGGGTAGCTCTGAGGCCTCACAATGAGCTGAGTTGCTATTATTCTTTTCTTTTAATTAATTAATTAATTTTTATATGTATGAATGTACTGTCTGCATGTAGGTTTGTGCACCCATGTTGTGCAATGCCACGGAGGTCAGAAGAAGGTGTCAAGGAGTCAGATTCCCCTGGAACTGGAGTTAAAGAAGTTTCTTAGCCGCTAAGTGGGTGCTGAGAATCAAACCCGGGTTTTCTGCAAGAGCAGTCAGCACTCTTAGCCACTAGGCCATCTCACCAGCCCCCAAGTTGCTATTATTCTTAAAAAATAAAGTGGATGGTCGGCACCCAGATCAAGTAAAGGAATGGTGGAATTTCTGTTCACAGTGAAAAAAAAAAAGTTAATGGTTGCTAAGGGAGGAAGAGTCACATTTCTTTAGGAGGATAGCTATTGGATACCCGCAGCTGAGGACCCCATGACTGTACAATGTAGGCAATGCTAATTGCTCTCAGTAGGTTGATTAATTAATTAGTTAATTATGAAAGGAGAGCATAAGGTTGGGAGGGAAATGTGACTGGGGTCCTGTGAGAGTTGGAGGGGGAAGTGAAAGGTAGATAAAATCCAGAAACTTTTAATTTTTATGTGAAACGTTGAAAGAATAAAGAAGGAAAAAAAGTTGAAAAAACAAAGAAATGTTCAACCTGAGACTGTTTTCAGGAAATGTAGCATAGAATGGATTTGCACAGAAAGCATCTTTCAGGATGTTCTAGGAAGAGATCATAAGAACGACGAAGCCTCTTTGTTTTCCATTTTGCCCTTGGGGCATACTTCTATGTCTGTGCATGCATGCATGCATGTGTGTACGTGCTTTTATAGGCTTAGTTTAAATGTTTGCTTTGTAAGCATAATGAGAGGTAAATATTCTTGTTTATCCTCCAAATCAAATTGAAGTTTTCCAGATATTTTTTGCCTTCATCTTACAAGATTTATCCAGGCTTCAAACTTAATATGAAAAATAAGTAAACAAGAGTAAACAAAGAAGACAAACTGGGCAGATCAGGGGAGGGAAGAGTTGGAATTATGGGAATGAGTAGGTGCTTAGCTGATTTGAAATGAGAAGTAAAGAAAGATGCTGTGTTCCTGGATAAATGTCAATATGCATTATTAAATGAAACAGAGGTAAGATATAGACTGTCAGAAGCATTTTTTTTTCCTTCCAGAGACATGGGCAGAATTGAAATACAGTTTCAAAGGAGAAGGCTCTGTCTGTGTTTCTTCAATCATTTTCTGTTTGAAGCTTTAATTACAGTACTTCTTGCTACCTAATGCTTTCAGTTTAAAATCTCATCACAAAAGAGCAGGGGAGATGTGAGTGCCTGGCTGAAGAGCCGCCATCTCAGCATCAAGGTGTTCATTTACCTGGGAGTTCTTGCTACTGATTCCTTTCTAGAGCAACATTTAGTTTGGGGAACGCTTTTGTATCAGGCATATCTGACACAGTACTTCTTTGAAGTGATTGCTGTGATATGGCTATTGTCAGCACAACTAATAACCTTTCGGAAATACTGTATTCTGAAATAAAGAAGCTCATTATTTGCATAGCATTTTCTAGATGGGATAATATGTACAAAATGGCTAGTGGCTTCCCAGGGATTTAGCATACCAATCATATGAGCCTGAGTTTCAAATGTGTTTACACAGATAGAAATACACACACATACACACACACACACACACACACACACATGGATACACACATACACAAACCCCCACACATTGATAAATATATATGTATATGCATAACTTTCATAGTTGTTCGTGCAGTCCTATCTATATGAACACAAGGACACACATGCATAGGGTATTATACCAGAGATGAATAAGCCTATCTTCTCAGTTTGCCTGTGGGATATGGAAATGGTAGCAGAGATCATAAGGTAACAGGTGCACATGGTGGGAACAGAGCAGAGTAGGGAAATCTGGGCAGTCACCATGAGGTATGACCTCTGAGCTGATTGTTGATAAGGGGACAAGGATTTAGATAAGCATTAAAAAGGCATATCAGATGTAAGTAATCATCTTAGCATTAAATTTTCCCATAAGTGAATAGACTTTAATTTTCAAGTAGTTCACATATTCTTTCAGTGTGACCTGTGCTCATACAAGAGAAAAGGGCTTATTCCACGGTGGCTTGAGTGCAGGTTCTGTGTAATGTATGGTGTATAATATGTTTTTACCTACCTACATACAAATGGATATATATATATATATATATATATATATATATATTTGTATAAATTTCAATATTTGCAGTGTGAGGATTTATATATGTGAAAGCTCCTCTATAACTTTTTGGTTACCTCACAACAACAAGTCAGATGAGTGAGATCATTATTTTCCAGAAAAAGACAGGAAGCATATGTAGTCTTTGCAAGTTCGCACAGCCCATTTCCCTCCAGTGAACTGCTGGGACTCAGCTCTTCTGTTATGATCCACAGGTTAGACTGCAGTCTGCAGATAACATCTCTGACTCCTGTTCCCCTCCTGGTGTTATGGACATTCAGTTAGTGGCTTTCTTGGGAGTGGTTGGATCACTAGGTTGGGGCTGTTCCAGGAATCTAAGCAAAATGTTGACTTCCTGGTAACTCTGCCAAATCCCCACTCTTGCACCCCAGGAATTTAAATGCTTTCTGTTAGGCTTACCTTGCCTGTCCACCTCTGACTCTTGAGAAATAAGGCTTCTTTAAATTCATTTTAAAACTCTTGTTCCTCTCCTACATGTGGACATATATTGGAATAGGTGAGACAGTTTTTCTTCTCATTTCGGTTGTGAAAGGCAAGAACATGCAATTAGTTGAAATGATATTTTCTAGAACCAGGGGACATGAAGAAATCTAGCTTAAATAACCTACCATAATTAGAAATGCTATCACCCAAATAAAAGCTGACTCCTCTCATCTTTATCCCAGGTAGAATCCATGCTATATGACCAGGAATTTGCAGTAACTATAAAGGAAGTTGCTCATAAGAAAAATAGATGGAAGGACCTATGTGTTCATGTGGCGACTCTTGCCACTTCCAACTCTGAGATAGTTGCAAGAAATTTTAAAAGTATGTAAGAAGAAGATTAATCTCTCTTTTTCTCCCAAAATGAGATCCCGGCTAAGTGAAGATGTAGACGGAATAGCCACTAACCTATTATTTTAATTGCTGTATGAATTATAAAGATAAGTTTGTTGCACTGTCATAATTCTCCAAAGAGTTACATTCTCCAAGAGAATGTAAGCTCCAAATTTCACCAGTATTCTTTATTTCACTTTGTTAGTGACTCACTGACAAGACTTACAACACTAAACTTACCTCCATTACATTTTTTTGCACAGCATATATTTCTTTGCTTCAGAAAATTATAAGATGACCTGTACAGTGTGTTTGTGTTTCACAAACATATGACTTGAATGTAAGCTTTTTGAACATCTTTCCAGTTTCAGAACCTATCTTCTGAGCAGTGTGTAATTCTTCCTGCTGTTTGATGGTAATGGGAACTGTACATGTAACTGGAAGAAGTGAAACACGGCCTGGGGTAAGAAAGGAGCTGTTTATCGAGGTATCTTACAATCCTGCTTTATGTTGTTATAAAATTTTACCATGCATGTTCTGTGAGATTATATCCACTGGAATTTTGTTAGCCAGAGCATACTGGTAAGGAAAGGGTGTATATTATTCTAGTCAACTTAATTTCACTGTGCATTTCTTTGCCCTCGTTTTGAATGAGACTATTAGGACAGTCACTTTACAGTGCTGTCTGTTAGACCATGAATTGTTCAGAATGAGCACAGGAAACAAACTAGAACACTCCAGAACCCTGGCAGGTGGGTGACTAGGAGATGTGATGCATGGCTCCCACCAGGGTGGAAATTTTTCCTCCATCATTATGGCATATTACATTGTTACAGTTACAGAATGGCTGCTTATGATACATTGATAAAGTGAGAATGAGATAAAATAGAACCAAATGCAATGATAAATTGCCCTAATTTTAAATGTAGCATGATAGAGCCTTTAAAATCATTAGTTCTTCAGGCAGCCCCAGACTTTGGCAAAATAATGAATTATTTTCTGTTACTGTCTTTGTAATTTTGTTGTTATTGTTGTTTATTGATCGGGTCCTAAAATTCCACAGTTCTCCCTCCTCACAACTGTGGGGTACTATAATCCCTTAGTTTTTGTTTGTTTGTTTGGCATCTTATGTCTTCTGCTCAATGAAACTGGTTTCAATATGAGTAAAAGTCTCATTTTCACTACAGTGAGTCTGACTGAAACCTGCGTTAATGTTTAGCTTTCCAAAAATATTCACTCAGTGAAACGATGAGTAAGGTATGCCGGTATCTACCGAAAGTGATTGTTGGAGAATTGTTAAGCAATTCAGCAAGAATATTCTTGGAGGAAAGTTACCACTTGATGTGAATGATGTGCCTCACACATTTGGGCAGTTTTATTGGTCACTATGTCTCAATGAGGTTCCCAGAAGGACATTTTATTTTCATTCAGATGTAACTTTCTGCCATTTAAATTAAGGGTAGTTAAAATACAGTGTAAAAATGTAAATTTCTTTGGTTCCTGGATGTGAGGTAGTTGACATCAAGGAAACTCAGTCAACTTTGAATGCAATTTCTACCACATTTTGACTCTGAGATCTAAAGCACATTGTTCAGCTTTAGAAAAAATGTGTTTCCATTGTACATTGAATTTAATGAAACTGACAGAAATTTCAGTAGAATATATATATATATATATATATATATATATAATAGATAAATAAATAAATTTGGGGAGGGAACAACAAACAAAAGAACTGGAAAACAAACAAACAAACAAACAACAAGAAACCTCTGGAAAGGACTGAAAGAGATCAGGACATGTGTGGCAGAGTGCAGGACTTCAGATTGGGGTGGGGGCATGGAAAAACGAAATGCTCTGACAATTGAGAAATGATGGTATGATTATTGAAAAAGTTTAATAACAATAAAAAATAAATTTTAAAAATTTCAATGGAAATGGATGTTTAGGTAATATCAGTTGCTCAGAGTTCTTTCCAAATGCTTGCTTTGCCACCTGTCCCTTTGTAGTTCAGAGTCAGGCTCTCAAATGAATTTTCTAACCTCCTTAAAGACTCTGATGTTCATGATCATAGCACCTTTTCCTGTTCTTTGGGGCATTCATGGGGCTGCTGCAACAGCTCACTGGCAGGAAATAATACCATCACATGGTTGCATTGCTGGTCTTCAGAATGAACTCTATTGATGGCAAAACGCTGTAAACAACAACGAACATAATTGGTCAGAATGACCCAGGGGAAATAACCCAATGAAATTAAGCAAAGGAAATTTTATACTGTGAGTAAAAATCAATGGACTGTAACAGAACCTCTGCAGGAAGAGAAGCTGTCTACTCACACAGACCCATTGCCACATGAAACAGCATGGGTCAGGTCGGTCCTCAGCTTAATGTTCTACATTTCCACTAATTTCTGCGCAATGTTAAATACTAACCAAAATGTGGCTTTAAGTCATATAATATATAATATATATATATATATATATATATTATGACACATACTACTTAAAAAGAATAACATTTTATAAAAGTAAAGGTATCTGAGCATTGCTGCCATATTCAAGATAGAGTCATTTGAGAAGCAAATGAAGGTTGAATAATCATAATTGTTCCCAGGTGATAGCCTAGCAACAATTCCATTGTACAATTAAGAAGTGAGAATATTGGAATGGGATCCAATGCAACTGATTGGATAGTGTGCCCTGTAACAAATACCAAAGGCACTGAATCCTTGCACTGATATTTAGCTTAGATCATATGTAAATTGCAAACCCTGACAGTTTATGTGAGATTGGGAAATGCACACAAATGGTCCAAACAGAAAGGTAACGTGGGCCTTCTGTACAAAAGTATGAATTTTTGCAGACTTTGCCTCTTGGCAGAAATGGTGGGAATATCTGTTACTTTCACACAACTCAGTAGGTAATAGTTGACTCTCAATTCCAGTGCAGAGTGCAGATATAAGAGAGGCAAAAGGAAGGTGATCTTTGATTTTTTTTTTTTTTTTGTAAAAGCCTAGCATTGAAGATCTTTTTAAAAAGATGTGCATAGGATTCTTGAACGTTAGCCATGGCATCAGTCCTCTTCTGATACAAAGTGACTTGGATGTGAGAGCTGCTTCCCACGTAGCAGGTAGTTCCCTTACACAGTGGTTTTGCTTACAATATACACAGCAAAAATACCAAAGAGTCACTGGCCACCTACTCTTTCTTTGCTGTCTAAGGAGCATATTTCAGTGAAATGACATTTCTCATGAATTAATCTGGCCAGGAATTAATAACTTGAATATGGATTGCATAGCTTGGCGTGAACTGCCTGTTACTTTAGAAACTCTAGCAATCCTTAAAAAAAATCCTGTGCCAAGTAGCGATTTGGAAGTACTGAAAGAAACACTGGTTTCACTCATTTTGCTACCAGTGAGTTGTTTTAAGGAGGTTGAGCATAATAAAACTAAACAAAATGAACTCCTAGCAACTTGAGAGGTACATTTATACTTATGTAATTAAAGGGCTTAATTCACTTTCTCCACTGCACCAACCGAGACTATTTCCAATGTACTTATACAAGTACATCTTCAGCTGGTGTCAACGGGTACAAAACCCATGGAAAACCAAGGAGACAAAATCTAGCCAAAACTGTAGAAATGGGCAGCAGGCTCCAGTCTTATCCAAAGAACTATTGGCAGCAGATTACTGCTGGGTGAAGAAACACTATTCTTAAAGGGAGGGACTCTAGAAAAGCTGACTAGCCCCCAGCAGATGAACTTCTTCTGAGGGACCTCTGAGGACATTAACTTGACTTGATAGCCTTTAATACAAGTTACAAAATGCATGAATTCCAAGGGGGCGGGACTGTGGGCAGTTTCCAGTTGGGAAGTGATTAAGACGATTAAGATGTCCTGTATGAATTACACAAAATTTCAATAAACATCTTACAAAAAATAAAAAAGAAGTGTATCTTCTGTTTGAAGAAATTTTGAAGTTAGCAAGCAAAGTTAGTTTTTCTGTTATAGATAATACTCTCAATATAAGAAGAAAACATTTGAAAGCATGATTCAATCATATATGTTTTCTAGATATTTTCTAAATCTTGGCCACATTATTATATAAATACTACTTCCATGATGATTGAAATAAATGATATGCAACTTAATGTCATAGTTATTGAACTGAAGCTTTGGATCCTCTGTGGAAATAAGCTGCCTCATCTGTGCCCAGAGGACTCTAATAGCAACAGTCTCAAGGCTTTTTGCAGTGGTGGAGACTGTCTAAAAGGTGGCTTGAAGAATCCTGTTCTCATGTATGCCTTTTGGACTGTAATTATTTTGACTCTTTGAGGATGACTCAAACTTCAAGCCTTGTTTCATGTAGTTTACCTTGTCTTAGTTCCATATAGCTAACCAGTTTAAGTCTTTTGTTTGTTTGCTTTGCTAAATTCTCTCCCAGTTCCTATATAGCCCTGGTTCAATTGCCAAGTACACTCCTGACCTCACTGAAAAGCAAATGGTTTTAGGACATAGCTATGTCTTTCAGATTTTCCAAATATTATTTCTTCAGTATTAAAAAGAAAATTCCAAATTTTAAATTGATAGATTCCATCTAATATCTATGATATCATAAGAAAGCTGTGAATGCCTACTGATGATGATTTCATGCACAGGGGAGAGAAGATATTTACCATGTTATTATTAATTTAACCTGGCTATATTTACTATGTCTATGACAGCAATAAATAAGCAATGAGGCTGTGAATTATGCCAGTCTTAGGTACAGGTATTCTAAAATAACATGTAACATAGTCAAATCTCAAAGCCAAAGGCAGCCTTAAGGTTTTTAAAATTTTTCACATTCTACATTTTTGTTTGTGTCACCACTGCTCCATTAAAGGATCTTAGGAAGAGTAATGGAATTACTTAACTGACTCCAGGTATTGGTTTTTTTGGTTTCCTGGATGAATTTCTTTTTACTCAATTAACATGCAGGCAGGAGGATCTCAAGTGTGTAGGTTGTGTGTGTGTGTGTGTGTGTGTGTGTGTGTGTGTTATATGTGTGTATTTTGCATAGAGTGATGTTAAAAACTCCAGTATGTATAGAGTAATAAAAATAGCTTTTGTCATAACATCACTAGGTCTGCTATTACTTTTCTCATAAGAAATCTGTCACATTCATTTTAAGTTAAAATGTGGATAGGAGACAAGCAGTTCCTGCGGGTTTTTTAAAAAATTGTCTGGATATAGAAATAATGATCTTTCTGTAACTACATGGAGTATCATATAGTATCTGGAAACATGGGAATTTCTTAATCTTACTTGTAGGACTCTTGCCACCTCTCTATTACATGTTGGTTAGTGACCACATTTATTTATTTAATTCTTAAGTTTTCATGTGATATCAGCTGTCAAATACACAGAAATATATTGAGATGTATATGTGTAGGAGTTCTTGCATTCTGCTTATTAGTTTTAAAATGTAGCTTGTTAAGTTTTAGAATAAATGTTTCTATTTTAGGATGACTTGCTTGAAAGACACTTGAAAGTAGCATAATAAGATTCTTGGATTGAAAGCTGCTGCAAGCCTTGAGGGAGAATGTGCTTGGTATGACACTGATGTATTCACACAGGTTGAATCCATGGGGCTTTGGAACCTGTGATGGAATTTATTACAAAATACCTACCACAAAGCTTGATCCTAAGGGATAAAATATACTGCTTTGCGAGTTTTCTAGGCAGAAAATGCTGTTTCAGGAGTGATTTCTCTAAAGCATGGATATATAGAAGGCACCAAATTTTGCTAAGATTCTCTTGCCTATTTTTTATTTATTTATTTATTTATTTATTTATTTATTTATTTATTTATTTTATTTCTGTATGTGTATGAATGTACTGTCTGCATGCAAGTTTGTGCACCCGTGTCATACAATGCTGCGGAGGTCAGAAGAGGGTGTCGGATTCCCCTGGAACTGGAGTTCTGGAATTGGAGTTTCAGACGGTTCTCGGCTGCCATGTGGGTGCTGGGGATTGAACCCGGGTCCTCTGTAAGAGCGGTCGGCGCTCTTAACTGCTAGGCCATCTCTCCAGCCCCACCAATTTTTAATATACAAAAGAAAACTCTTTGTCCTCTTCCAAAGCTATGTCATGCTAAGAGGTAAATACAAAAATCAAACATTTAGGGACATTAGAAGTGGTATTCTATTCGTAGTTTTCTCGTGATATATCTTGATGATATACTCATTGGAGACTAGAAGGCAGGTAGATGATACCCAGATAGAGGTCAGCATTTATAGTGATACATGGTCTGTTCATTCTGTGTCAGGGCCTGAAGGAAGCATGTGTGACAGTAGACAATGGTATTTAGATATGATATAAGGACAAAGGCCACAGTGTTGTGGCCTCCAGCTATGATGAGGCCTACATGCATGGGCCAGGGAAGGACACTCATTAGATGATTGGTGAAGGTTTCATTGAGAAGAAACACAAACAGAACACATTGTCTTTCTGTTTTAGAAAAATCAGAGACATTTATCTGGCAATAAAATGGCTTCGTAAAGAGCAGAAAAATTCATTCTGATTTTTCCAGGGCAATTCTAAGGCCTAATCCTAAACAAGTTGGCTGCATCATGTCCATGGCATGGCAAGGTGGGAATTTCTGCTCTACTTTGGAAAGTGTAATATTAGTATTGCTCTGCATTTGATCAGAATGTGCATGGTAGAGTTTTACAAAGTTTATATTCTTGGCCTACTTTGCAGGAAAAGGAAATGTCATCCACTGGCTGAAAAATGGTCTTAGTGTTGGGTGCTCTCAAATTTTTGGCATGAAAAAGGGACTTATCCCTCCCATGTATCAGCTTCCTAGGAGTAAAGAGAGCATAAATATTTTTCAGTGTAGTCATTTGTGAATTAGTCATGATGAAAAAGCAGTCCATTTCTGCCAGATGAAAGATAATACTGAGTGGAAATTTAGATGCTATTAATATTTGTATTGTGACTAAAAGGCAGTGAAGCTTGCTTCCATAGTTTCTACAAAATTTCTCCTTCTACAGACAATGCCCTTGAAAGCTGAGCGAAGGAGAGAGCAATTGGAACCTGCTTAAATGAGGAATGTGTTGGCACATCTACTTAATGGTTATATTTTTTAAAGAGGTTTGGGTTGGGGAAAGATACAGGCAAGCATATGCATAAATTGTGAGCAGAATTGTAGATTTAGGATTTAGCAAAATGGTTAAAACCATCTAAATGTAGCTGCCCTACTTCACATGTTCTCTCTGAACCTTGTGGACCCTGAGACAAAGTACCGATCACTGTAGTTTCCCTGTCTGTGCTGTGCTAAATGCATGTAATATGTAATATGAGTGCATTTGGAAAGTGTCACCTTCCTTCTGCATCTAAAATGGAGTTTAGAAAGGCAAAATCCTACCCTCTGTGTGTGTACAGTGCTTGTTTCTCCTATGGCTTATTTTGTTGGTTAAGAGGGTAGAGCCAGACTGCTTTGCTCTTACCTCAGCTTTGTAACCTTCTTAGGAGTTGTGGCAGAGGTCCTTTTATGCCTCAGTGTCCTTTGTACAGTGAGTATCTCATTTACTGGAGTTTTGTGATGAGTGGTTGAATCAGGGTCTGTAAAAGTCTTAGAACACATTAGAATATATAATAAGTGGCATTTCCCCATTGAGACAGGGAAGGTTTAGCTTGGTTGACAGTTCTATACAGTAGCATGGCTTACTCTCCTCTGAGAAGGACCACTAGCAAGGTGTTTGACTACTGATTTGGAAATGTCCCATCTCTGTTGTGGAGATGAGTTCCTTTACAGTCTTCCCTTGCCTGTGTCATAAGGGAGAAAATAAGATTAGTATAAACGTTCTCATAGACCGGTTTTGATTTTTAGGAGGCAAAAACTGAGGAAAGAGAGGGGAGTGTGAACGTACACCACATATGTTTTAGGCATTTATTTCCTGCTTGGATGATTGAAAGGTTTATTGTGTAAATCAACATTAAAATAATAAAATCACAGGGCACCCTAAAACACTGTGTGAATCATTAGTACCAATATAACAGTCATCGCTGAACAATTTTCTCATCATTTTTAGTGAGTTCAATTTTCCTTTTGTGGTGTAGAGTATATGGTGATTATCATGTAAAATGTTATTTCATGAAAGAGTCCTGGGGTAGCTCTAGACACAGTTTGGAATAAGACAGTTTTTCTCTTTGTTTCTCAGAACTTTCTTGGGGATCAATATCTAGACCCTGCTCCCTTCCCCTACTCAATTAATAAGGATCCTTTACCATGGCGTCCAGCCTTAGCCTGGCTACCACCTCTAACATTGGCCACAGCCACCCCCTTTCTTCTAAGCCAAGAAAGAATTTAACTATCAGTTATATAACATGCTTTCTAAAATAAAAACTAATACTTTCCACAAATTAATAAGAATGCTTAACATTTATTCCACACCCCCTTTAAGCAGATTGCTTAAATTTAAGGGTAAGAGCAAATACTGAATATTTAACACAGGACCTCATATATACAAGATAGTTATGCACTTAACTTTTTGAAACCCAGTTTCACTGTTTGTGAAGTAGAGAAGCTATCATGGTTCAGAAATTCATGGACATGAGGTGTGGCCCCTCCAAGTTTTGTGTGTTTTGCATCTACAGATTCAGTGGATTATGGATTAAAAAACGTGTATCTAGATGTATTGAGAATAGACTATTCTTTTCATTTCTTCTAAAATATAGCGAACAACCACTAATATTGCTCTTGCATTACATTTAGTGTCACATATCAACGAGAGATTATTTAAAAATAGGGGTATGGAAAGATGGCTCAGCAGTTAAGAGTATGTATTGTTCTTCCAGAGGACCCAGTTCACTTTCCAGCACCCACATAGCAGTTAACAACACTTCATCACTGCAGTTTCAGGGGATCCAGCTTGCTTTTCTGGCCTTTATGGGATTTATAAGCCTGTAGTGTATGCACGCGCGCGCAGGCGCACACACATACACACACACACACACACACACACACACACACACACATATGCAGGCAGACTACTCATTCTCTAAAAATAAAATTAAATACATTTTAAAAACTTAATAAATATAAGGGCAGATGGACACAGAATACACGCAAACATTTTGTATAAGAACCTCCAGCTTGTAGGGATCCTGGTGTTTATAGGTCCTGAGACATATCCCCCACAGATAACGACAGACAAGTGCATTTTAATGTGTTTAGCCCAGTGTCTGCATCTATGTCCCTCTGGCCTTGCCTCCATTCACACTGTCTTCCCTCTCCTGGTTTCTTATTCACTAAACGATTTGCAGGCTAATAGATTTTTTTTTAATTTTAGAAAACATACGATATAATTAATTGATCAGTGATTTCTTTCATGATAGACAGTAGCAATCTAACTGCAGCTTCCTGGCAACTCCAGCCCTTTGCTCCCATGAAGGGCTGCACAGTGATAGAGATGTAGGCAGGCATTGTGGAACACAGTGAGGGATCTGTGGGAGGAAAAGGAGGACAGTCTCACAGTCCCACTGCTACAGGTACCTACAGCATTTTGCCTTTGAGCAGTGTTCTTAGATTTCTTCTGTAAAGAAAGGAGGAGGTGGAGGAGATGTGTGTGCCCAGAACAACCCTGCCACTTCCCCACATCCTTGGCAGCTGAACAGCTACTGTCAAGGCTACCACTGTCAATGCAGGTCTTATTTATTTATTTATTTATTTATTTATTTATTTATTTTCCATTCTGACCTGGAGTCGGAGAAATGCGACCTCTTCTGTTTCCCTAGCTGACCAGGAAACAGCACCAGAAACAACGAGGGCAGAATCTGGCATGGAATCTTCTGTCCCGGGATTTTGGGACCTGCGTAGGGCAAGGACAGCAGGAAGGAGAGGTCATTCCATGCTGACTGAAATCACACTGGATGCACTCACTTGGCTGTACATAAACAAAAAGAGCCCTTTTGGAGGCAGGACATTGTAAGTGTGATGGAGAGTTTTAATCAAAGTCTGCAGACAGTCACTGTGAGAAGCGGTTTCGAGAATTTCAAATGAAGTTTATTTTGTCCCTGAGCTCTTTGTAACTACGCATTGTTAGCATGTTATTAGGGATACTAAAATATACATTCATCTTGCTAAACAGTGATGAGACAATGGCAGAATACCAATTCTGCAATAACGTTATTAAGGCTTTATTTTCCTCCCCCGCTTTGGGAGGGAATTTACATTAGTAGTAAATAGGATCGCCATAGCCGCCTTCACCAGGCTCTTCTCTTTAAATGTTTTGGCCAGATTGAATTTTAGGATCGTGCTAATTAAATGCGACAGTGAGTCTCAGTGGTGTTTATAAGATGCTGTCCTGTTCATTTCATTCTCTATGGTGTTCGTTAAAGTCTTTCTTCATGTGGGTATATCATCTTTCAGTGTTAGAGAAAAATCAAGAACTGAAAGTGACAAGCTTTCACACCAAGTGAGACTGTATTCCTATCATTCTTCTCTGGCTTCTGGTATTGACAGCCATCACCCAAGAGTGTAGACTTGTCATTTCAACCCAGAAGTTATAACTTAGCACTTCAAAGATGTTCTCTGTTCCTGTGCCAAGTTTGCACTGAATACTAAAGGTGAATGACCTTGGCTTTTTATAGGTTTCAAATTCGAGATTAGAATCTCTGTGAGGATATTGTAAATAACTCAAAATGCCTTTGGGAACTGAACATGCAATAATTCAAGTCCTTTTTCATTTTAGGCATTTGAATCCATAGCTGTGCTTTCTTCCTTCAATCTGTGCAGTGTTCTAAGCAACTAAATTTCTTCACATTTGGAGAGCCGTTGCTTTTTTAAAAAAGTTTACATTGGTATGATGTAATATGCACAATTAAAATGGGGGAGCAGAGAGGGAGCCACATTCTGTTTTTGTGATTGTTCTTATTATTTCTTTTTGTTTTGTTAGGTAGGGTGTCCTGCATCCTAGACTGGCTTTTTGTGTGTGTGTGGGTGGGGGTGGTTGAGACAGGGTCTCCTTGTAGCCATAGCTGGCCTGGAACTATCACATGACATTAATAGCACTGTTATCAAATAAATAATGAAAACTAAAGGAAAAACACAAACAAAGCATATTTTGAAACCCTGCATATTTTCAGCATGGTAGCAAACACCTGTAATCCCAGCATTTTGGAGGTAGAGACAGAAGACGACTCAGGAGTTCAAGGCTTGCTTGGATTCATAAAGGGTTAAAAGCCAGTCTAGGGGCTGGGCATGGTGGCACATGCCTTTAATCCCAGCACTTGGGAGGCAGAGGCAAGAGGTTCTCTGTGAGTTCAAGGCCAGCCTGGTCTACAAAGTGAGTTGCAGGCCATGTTGATCACTAGGTAGCACTGAGCCTTTCATCTCAAGGCAGATTTCATTTTCCTATGGCCTGGATTAAATTGAGATTTTTGTATTCATTTGAAGTACTTGTAATGAGAATATTTAACATGGGTCTAATAGGGAATAGTGACACCCTGGAAAGGCTTAGAAATAATTTGCTTTTTCATATGTTGTTCCACAGTGGGATTGAAAAAGATCAACATGGCTTGTTCAAAGATGTTATATTTTTTCTGATTGGGAATCTACGAAATCTTTGGCAGAAAAGAACAAAAATTGCATAAATGAATTTCATAAACTAAAAACAAACAGTTAACCAAGACATGTAGAGTAGGGAGATGCTGAATTATTAGTGTGGCTGAACTCTGCAGATCAACACAACTCTCTGTGCATAAAAGAGAGCATACAAAATGTAACCCAATCGCTGATGCGCGTGCACGCACGCCCTTCGAATGTTCCCGGGCGCTGCCAGACACGGCTGAAGCCTCCTGTGTGTTGTCGCCCATTGCTTTCCAGAAAGAAAAAAAAAAAAAAAGCAAAAAAACCCCAAAATGTAACCCAGCCCATTTGATAGGGATTGTCAGACGCATAAGAAAGAACTTGAGGGGCTGGAGAGATGGCCTAGCGGTTAAGAGCGCCGACCTCTCTTACAGAGGACCCGGGTTCGATCCCCAGCACCCACATGGCGGCCGAGAACCATCTGAAACTCCAATTCCAGGAGAGCTCCAGTTCCAGGGGAATCCGACACCCTCTTCTGACCTCCGCGGCATTGCACGACAGGGGTGCACAAACTTGCATGCAGACAGTACATTGATGCACATACAGAAATAAATAAATGCCGGGCGTGGTGGCGCACGCCTTTAATCCTAGCACTTGGGAGGCAGAGGCACGAGGATCTCTGTGAGTCTGAGGCCAGCCTGCTCTACAGAGTGAGTTCCAGGACAGCCAGAGCTACAGGGAGACCCTGTCTCAAAAAAAAAAAAAAAAAAAAAAAAAAAAAAAAAAAAAGAAAGAAAGAACTTGATTATTTAATCTCTGAGTTCTTTCCTTCTATTAATATGACCAAAGGCTATACCAACAATTAATTAAAAAAGATAGTAGAATTAAATATACACATTATTTCATTTGGAACTGAATATTCCCATTATGTTGTCACAGTGGTAATATCAGAGGAGTACTAACAAATGGGCTGGAGTGGGCTGATGTAAGCAGAGGTATACAGGGATGTGCTTGTCCTACTTCATGTGAATTTGATGTCTGAAGAGCAAAGTCAGCACCTTATTTCCTTATCAAGTGTTTCACCATACAGCTTGTCAAAGAGCATAGCAGCTCCTGCTTCTCATGGGTAATGTAAACCATCTGTCTAGAGATTACTTTATTTTGTATTCCAGGAAACAAAAATCCGAAGATATGCTTATATTGGTTGAGGAGAGGGTAATGCCATTTCATGGATTTTTTAAAAAATATTGTTTCCATTGTTAATTAATCTATTCAAAATATTTTGCAGTTAAGCCCTAAGAGTGATCACTACCATTATCTGACTATTATATAATAGCAAAGTAGTAGATATACAACAAAATGCTGGGAAACCCTAAATAGCACTGGCCCCAACTACTGTGTTTGGAAAGCGTTGATAATGGGTTATAATTTGTGGAAGTCATCCTTGGCCTGTGCTTTCTCATTTCTGTGGCTTCTCTTTGGTCATAAGCACATGATTTTCTCCTCTTTGCTTATCTAAATCCTCCTCCTTTCTTAAAGACAATCTTAAGAGGCTTATCTTCCCAGAGAATTCCCAGAGGCCTTTAAGTGGAGGTAGTTTCTTTCTTCTCTGAGCTCATATGTTTTACCAACTGTATGAACTTCGGCTGCTAATCAAGGGCTAACAGTTCCATTTTTATGCTGCCTTTTTGTAGTTGCTGTTATTTCACTATCATTTCTCTTAAGTTTTATTTTCTTTGTTTTCTTCTGTTGTCTTTTGAGACAGGGTCTGTTAGGAACTTGCTATGTAGTCCAGGCTGGCCTCAAACTCACAGAGATCCACCTGCCTCTGCCTCTTGAGATCTGGGACTAAAATGATATGCCACCATATCCAGCTCCATTGATTTCTTAAGCCTGTTACAACCAAGACCTGAAGAACAAAGCAGAAATCTCTTAGAATTTTTATATCGTCTACGTAATTGGACCCTTTATAACAGATTTTCTTTTGAAGCATGAATTGATATGTTGATGTAAGACAATTATGGTCAGGGCCAATGATGATATTCTGTAGATTATTTATCCCACAGATAGCTAGGCACAGAGCAAATGTCTGCCTGAGGGTTGATAAACACTAAGTAATCCTTTGGGTACACAGAAATATGTGCTCTTGATCCCCATCCTTCTCAGTTATTGGGTCCTGTCCCATGTTGTGTGGTCAGTACCTCACACGTATTAACTTGCTCTTCATAGGTGACTAAGAGACTCAAAGGATTTGAATATTCTATGCATCAGCTGGTTAAGGGAGAACTTGGGAATTTCAGCATAGATATGAATAACTATTGAGGGAAATTTCTTTCCTATATACTGAATTTAACTACCTGGTTACCCATGCTTCAGTCTTAGCTTTTCAGATCATGGTAATTTTTATTTATTAGCTAGCAGTTTCCTGTGAATTTTTGTTTTGTCTAAGTCATCAGTTTAGAAGTTTGGTATCTTTAGCAAAATGGAAGTGTCATTGATAGCTTTCCATAGGGAAATTCTTATCAATTATATATGAAAAAGTAATAGTGAGATGTGTTAAAAGCCTAGTACATTTATCACAAGGATGATCTGGAGGAAAGAAAAGGCATCCTTCCCTATGCAGATGCCCTTAATATGTATGTGTGTGTGTGTGTGTGTGTGTGTGTGTGTGTGTGTGTATCCCACATCACACATCCACTCATGACACCCCATTCACTGATAGAAGCAAAATTAATTGAATTTCATTTGCTTTGAACTGCAATTTGCTTTTTTATTTACTTTTAATACAAGATTCTCATTTGCTGATAAAATGAAGAAGCAGTTTACAACTGCTGAGGTTATTTCTGATTTCTTTAGGCCGCATCGTCACTGGGCAGTTGGTTACTCTGTGGTGAGGGAGTTTGCACTTTAGCTAAGCACAGAAAAATGTCTCCCCTCCTTGGACTGGGTATGCCAACTCTTTCAGCTGTTCAAGAAGCAGGATGCAAGGGAGGATGGTTTAGCAGTGACAGCATTGGGGGAGTTTGGGCATCAGGTGCTAGAGCTTCTATTACAGAGCTCGGCTTTGCTACTTTAAGGTGAGGCTGGTTTACTTTCATGTCAGCTTCTTCACTTGGGTGCCGAAAAGGTGAACCATTATTTTCATTTCTATAATCTGTTTTAGACATTCCCAAGGTGATACTATCAGAAGGTTTAAGAAATCTAATCTATCTCTAGAGGCCTGGTCGGGGTAATTTGATGTATCAGAGAATTATGGCTTATAGTTTCTTCTTCATATTTTCTTTATTCGTCTGAGTAAAGCGGTTGTTCCCTAATGGGTGTGTACTAAAACTGTAAGCATAAGACTGCTTGATTAATAGGAAACCTTATCCTCAAAAGAGAAGGCTAAACAGTTTGGACTGTCAGTATATGTCCCAGGAAAGTAGGAAACACATTCTTGGATAAGGACCTCTGGCTACCATCATTAAAAAACTAAAAAAAAAAAAAAAAAACAAAACCCACATTATTCTGTATTTGCTTAAAATAACCTAATTTTCTATTATTATAATAGTAGTATTAATAACTAAATTCAGGATGTAGGGATGGCAAGATGGCACAGTGGTTAAGAGCACTTTCTAGTATTTCCGAAGACCTGGGTTTGAATCCCAGTACCCACATGGCAGCTAACAGCTGTCCTTAACTCCAGTTCCAGGGGATCCAAGACCTTCTGTCCTCTGCTAGCATTACACAACATGGGTGTACTTACATACATGCATGGAATACAGGCATAAGCAAAGATTAAACATGTATTTTATATATTTATTTGGTATCAGCCCTTTTATGAAATGCAGCCCACAAATCTTCATTCTTTTTCAATTGCTAATATAGGAAAGTCACAGAGGCTCTTGGGAGACAGAGGTTTATAGAGGGTGATCCTGATTAGTGGCTTGTGTCTAGAGTTCTTCAGAAACCCCTAGATTAGATGTTTTATGTCTCTTCTGTGCATTGTCTCTCAATGTAGTATTCACATCTATCTCCTAAATAAGTTTGAGATTGCCTTTTAGAACACAAAGAAATCTAGCCACATGGGTTTTGTTAAGTTGTCACTTCCCATGGAAAGGTGCTTGCCATGGAAATGGGTGCCGTCACGTTCTTCGAAATTGCAGAACTCCATTTTGCTGGGAGGTTTATTCCTGAGGGATCCAGGAAGTCCTCATTGACTACTTTTCTATATCCTCAAACAGTTATTATTTCAAATAGAATGTTTTCCACAGTATGTGAATTGCATCTTTTCAATATCATTTGGAAAAGAAAAAAATAGCCAGGACAATCTAGGCAATGTTGGAAACAAAGACTTTGTCTAGTTTTCAAAAGAAAACCAGGTCAATACCAACACCACCAGGATTCATTTCCACTTAAATTGATGTCTGGGTGCCATCCACATGTATTACCTATTCACCCAGCAGCAAAGTCCTTTGATCACTGGGTAAGGAAAGGTTTTCTCTTTAGCTTTTAGTTAATGAATTATCAAATGTGATTTTATATGCAAGCAATAGATATGCATGTCTTGTGCCTGTGGCAGACACTAATTCAGATTCTGAAATGGCTGGTGGGATGGATAGGCAAGTAGCTGGGCTGTCCACACTCAAACCTATGTTAGTCTATGTCTGTTTCAAAAACTTGTACCCAGGATTTTGCCATATGAGATTGAGAAAGTTGGAACCAGATCAACATGCACAGTGATCTACACAGTTGGCTAAAGCAAAACTGACATTAATTTTGCATAAAAATATCAAGTGATATGTCTGGTTTATATGCGGGTACATTATGGGTGATTTGACATAGGTACTCTGTGCTTTTAAACTTGGAGCCTCTCTATATGAGACTCTGATATTTTAATTATTTATATTTGAATTTTATTTCAAACTCCAATGCATCTACCAAAAGCTTTTGACCATAAAATATTGTTTTAGGACAAATTAAGGATTCCTGTAACTCCTGTAAGCTAAAGAATTTGGGAATCCAAAGTTATGACCATTTTACCAAGGGCAAGTCAGGTTGGAACTACAGAAACAATAGTCTTTGCTTTCAAACTAGCACATAAGCTCATACTAGGCACTACTAAAAAACTGGGAGATGAAGAGTTGAGATCCCCAATCTAGGATGTTTTATGATAAATGCTGAAAATTTTTCCTTAGACTCTACTTCTTCCCATGCGGAGTAATGAATAAAGAACATTAGACCACCATTTCGTTCTTACTCGTAGGAACTTCACAGTGAAAGTGCTCAAGGGAAAAGGCCAAGGGCTTTTCAGACACCTTCTAACCCAGTTACCGTAGGTATAGCCCTTGACTTTTGATTGCCAGATTTTCATCTCATAAAACCCAAACTGGGTTAAGGGAAACTGTGTTCAAGGGCCGAGCACATTGCCAGGGCAGGATACAGTCTTCAATTGTTCAGGAAACCTTAAGGATGTCTTGTCTTTAAACCACCATTTGGAAGAAGATATTCTAAACTTTTATTTATTTTTATTTCATGTTTATGAGTGCTTTGCCTCCATGTATATAAGTGCACCCATGTGTGCACTGCTTATGGAGGGCAGAAATAGATATCAGATCCCCCATAGATGGAGGGATGGATAGTTGATGGCTGCCTTATTCTTGCTGGGAACCAAAGCCGCGTCCACTGCACAAGCAACTGGTGCTCTTGACTGCTGAGCATTGGAGTGAACATTCAAGATAGCACGTCACTAAGAGATTATTCATAGGCTGATATATTGATATGCTCTGTTTCTTCTGATTAATGATTTACCATGGAACTCACCATGACCACCGTGGGATAAAGAGATAATCTATGCTGTGTTTGAAATCCTGGCAGACAGAGGGAGCCTCAGAAGCTCTTGACTAAATCCTCAGTTACTTGATTAAATTCATATGCAGTGCTGTTATAATTACATATGCTTTCTTATTTTCCTTTCAGGACAAGCACTATGTAATTTTACCACTGTAGTTGTGTTCAGATGCCTCAAAGTATTTGGCTCATTCTTTCTGTCTGCACATAAATGTAAAGGCATTCTAATTTGTCCAAAAGTATTTGTTGCCTCCAAACAGTAGAGTGACTTACATTAATAATGTGCTAACACATTACCATTGTTTAGTGTTTGGTGCTTGCAAACTTGGAATTTTATGTGTTATTAAAAGCTTTCAACACCCTCTCTTTCTTCTTTGAAAAATAATCAGCATATTGCCTGCCTCTGGCACTCTTTCAATGAAAGCCAAAGAGAGAGATATTCTAGTTTCCGAAAAACCTATTTCCAAAGGCAGCGGCAGAGCACACTGGTTGTGTTGTTTAGGGATAAGTTAGCAAACTATTTGTCCTTTCTTGTTTTGCTTTTCAAACTCATTTCAATATTTGAAACTCCCTTTGGGAGTTTCAATTTACGCTTTGGGTAAAACTAATTGCTTACTTGATGATGGAGACTTTTTTTTAGGGCATCAGAGAAAAGACATTGTTAAGATACACTGTCAGTGTATTCACGATGTACATGCAGGAGCGTCTACACATCAAGGTCAAAGGGGAGAGATAGTCTGCTAGAAAACTAAAACCTTTGACATGAACTTCTCACTGTGTACTTGCTTTCTGTTTCTGTAAAGACAAAGTAGAAAGTCAACTCTGCCACAGTGTGCTCCTGATCTTAAATATTATTATTCCTCTAACTATAGTTCAGGACATTTGTCAGCAAACTGCAAAGCTCTTGTTAAAAATAAAGTGGAAATTCAAATCTCGAAATAAAGCAAAAGCAATCTGTAAGGTCTTTCCATTTCGATCTTGAGCTGGTGAGTCTGTGGCCTGTGGAATTCCACTCTGGGTCACCACACTTAAGTATTGGTTCAAAGAATGTCATATCTTTTCATTCTGAGGGCTCCTTTTGCTGTTTCAGGAGAATACTACAAAACAGAATTGATTTTCTTAGAATGTATTTTTATATTTTGTCAATATATATATTCATATATGTATATAGATACACACACACACACATATATATATATATATATATATATATATGTGTGTGTGTGTGTGTGTGTGTGTGTGTGTGTGTGTGTGTGTCTAAATGGAGGCGAGGAAGCAAGATGATTCATTGTAAATGATGTATGAATCCATTTCCTCCTGAAATTCTGTTACAAAACTCCTGTTGACATTGGAATGTAGTGAATTTAAAGAGAGGATTCTAGTCATTAGCTTGTTGGTGCTGTTTCTAAAAGGAGATTTAAGGATTTTTAGTAATTCCCTACAGTCTAGCATTTCTTCCATGTCCTGCTTTCTAGGCATCACACAGTCTTTTCATGTGCTTATTAGTCTCTGAGGACTATACATGCTTACAGAATGTGTTTTACTTCCTTATCAGTAGGACATTCATGAGAAGTCAAGGACAGACTTCTGTCTTTCTTCAGCAAATGGCCATCACCACCTGTGGAGAGTTTGTCTAAGTGTGAGCTAGGGAAGAACTGGCCACCCATTTTTAAAGTTGGGTTCAATATTAGCTTTTGGCTGTCATCTCTATATGAAAAGATACTCAATTTACTGTTTCAAAAGATGCAATAATACTTGTTTTTTTTTCTCTCTCTCAATTCTACATGTAACCTTCCAGAAAGCTGTTAAACATTTCACTGCAGCAGCTTTTGTGCCCAAACAGAAATACAAGGCATGCTATATTAACTAGGCATTGTGAGAGCATATTGCAAACATTATTATCAGAAGGCAATGTCTTCATAAGTCTGTAGTCATTTGAATAATAATGGCAGCAGTAACAATGATAAGGGATGGGAGATAAACTAAGAATTAATGCCTAAATGGTGATCTCAGAGAAGTCTGCTTGTAAATCAGTGACAGGCTGGTGGGGGGGAGGAGGGAATCGACCTGACTTCCAGGCATTCTCCAGCCCCTGACACAGCAAAGGAAACAGATGCCCCAGCAATGTGGAAAGGATGGGGGTTGCTAACACAACAACCCTATTGTAAGAAGTGTTCTAGTTATTTCATATGGTTATTTTAAGCAAACGCTCAATCTAGGGTCAATTTTTGTTCTTTCTTACAAAAGAAGTGTCCCTTGAAATGACAGAAATGCACAGAGTTATAGACAGCTCTGTCAGAAGTGCAGTAGCTGCCTTGAGATGGTAGGGGTAAATTAAGTCCATTTGTCATCAGGATGGTTTTTCTTATTCATCAAACTCAGATTGGCACTCTGGAACCTGGAGTAGTCTCATAAACCTGGGAAATATCTGACCAGCAGAAACACATCCCTCCCAATTGGAAACTCTTTTTCTGATCTACAGAATCCCTGATAGAAATCAGTGTTGGGAAGGTGCTTTGAACTCCTGTTTGTTTGTTTTTTTAATTTTTTTTAAATTTATTCTTGTATGTGCATGAATGTACTGTCTACATGTAGGTTTATGCACCCGTGTTGTGCAATGCTGTGGGAGGTCAGAAGAGGGTGTTGGATTCCCCTGGAACTGGAGTCAAAAATGGTTCTCAGCCGCCATGTGGGTGCTGGGAATCGAACCTTGGTCCTCTGCAAGAGCAGTCGGCGCTCTTAACCACTAGGCCATCTCTCTAGCCCCTGAACTCCTGTTTTGAGATGACTGGCATGTGCAACGAATCTCTACTCCAATCCTTCTCTCCCCTGTGTTTCAGGGCCTCCCCTAACTGGCCTTGCTGGGCCCCATTGCCTTCCTCCCCCAGGAGATAGTTTTGAAGTCAGTAAGAACTGTGCAGTGGGCTGATGGGAGTGGAACATTGGAGAGGAAAATTAGGGCCAGGTGAAGTCCATGTTAATCCATGAAATTATAGGTTTCTCTTCCTACCCTTTTATATATTTATTTTTGTTGGAAATCGGTATCTTCTCTTGGCTAAAATAAACAATTTGTCTGGATTTGGAGTAGCCTCTGGAATCAACTTGTATATTCATAGTTGACTATGATGGGCAGATGGTGCCAAAGTCTCTGATGCCAGGATTTGTAAGTTGAGTATATATCCATTTTATTTAGACTTAGGTTATCAGGGAAAGATGGAGGAAGTAACAGAGTATCAGAAAATTCATAAATGACTCTTGATGTGCTCTCCCTCCTATATCTCATTTTCCAGCAACTTGGAACAAATTACTTTCCCTCTCAGAACCCCAATTTTCCTTATCTTTGTAAAATGGAAAAAAAAAAAACACTCTTTGCTTCTAGGGTTGAAGATTAAAGGATGTGGTATTCTTAGGCACTTTGCACAGTTTTTGGTTTATCTTAACTGTTCCATAACTTAAATCCTTTGTCATAATCAGGGCTGTGTTTACGGGAAAGCAGTTTCTACCAGATATGCATGAGGATTTAAAGGGCAAAATTTGACTGGCTTTCAAAGCAATACCACTGAAGTCCTTGTGAATATTTCTTTGTGACTATATAAACAATACTCCAGATTGGGCTAGGGGGTCCTTGTCCCATTATAGGAACAGGGCTTTCTAAGTCAGTGGTTGCTTAAAGAGGATGCTTGCATCTCTGGCAGATTTGCCCTCGAATGTGCTCCAGTCTGGTTTGGTTTGTCTCAGTTTTGTCACTCAGATTTACATCTTGTCTTTCTTTTTTTTTTTTTTAATTACTTCTTTACTTTTTCATTTTTTAACAATAAGTAATAATTTATGAGTACAAGCATCCTTCATGTAAAACCAGTTTGCAAGCAGTTGTGTCCAAACCCAAACAGCCCATGGGTCCCACCATCCAGCTGGGGGAGCTTTTATGTTCAATCAAGTTGATCAGGTGAGTGTCCAGACTATATTGCTGTAGTTTCACCATTCACCCCGATCGCAGCCCTTACATTCTATCATGCCCCCTCTTCCGCAGATTGTTCCCTAGGCTTAGAAAAGGGGCACAGGTGTAAAAGAAGCAAAGCAGTCTACTTTCTCTGGAGCTGTTGTCTTGGACTCTGATCAATTCTGGCTGTTTCCTTTCATGGGCTGACAGTTTGTCCAGGAATAACCTTTCAATCCTACTAATGAAGCACAAGCAATTAAATATATAGGTATTTAAACAGTACTAATTGTTATGGTAGGTTACTTTGGTATAGACACAGATGTTTGGATGGTATGTTAATCCATGAATTACGTTTTTTTCTGTAAAATATGACAGGGTCTTACTGTGGCTCATAACATCTCCTAACCATTAGAGGATGTAAGCTTGTGGCATCAGCCATGGGTTATTCCTCCAAAGAGAGAGCTAATAGCCAATTAGATTTGGGATATACAGGCATATGGCTGCCACTGCTGCACAGTATTTCCAGGCAGATGAGGTGTAGCTGGTGCTGACGGAGGAGTCTTGCTTGACTCAAGGAGACCTATATTTGTTTTATTGGTTTAGTGGCCTTTGGTAACACTCTCTGGTATTCCAGAGACCAACTGTACACTTTCAATTGTGGTCTCAGTGCATCTTTCCCATGCTTACATCAGGTCTTCGAGAGCAGGGCCTTATTGCCTCTCTTCTTGCAGGTATCCCAGTTTACAGGCAAGAAGCCTTTACCTTTTGGGGGGGCCTTGGATCCCCTGGCCAACATCTCCTTGGTAGAATAATCCATCGCTGGTATCAGAGCTCTCCTGTATTAATATATTTTGCTTAAGTGCATAGCTTAAGGAGACTTTAGCATTATATTTGGATCTGAATAGAGAATAATCCTTTTCACAGTTCCTATGTCTATTAGTCAATTAAGGATTGGCATCTTGTCTTTCTTTCTGTTTTTAGTTGTTTGGATTTCTCCAAGAATATTCGTAGCTGAAATTCCTTTTGGACTCTAAGATTCCTTTTTTACATGAATTCTGGACTAGAATCAATAGAATGTTAAGATGCCAGGTGCATTCAGCCTAGTAGCAGGTGGGTGTCTGCTGGACAGTATGCCTGCTTTCCCTGACAGTAGCAAATTTAGGCCAGAATTAATGAGCCAGAGAAGGTGCTGTGGGTACCGCAGAGTTTCCAGAAGTAGTTTTGGTTTTTATTTCCAATGGACGATGGATACTTTTGCCCAGGGAATATCTGTTCACATATGCAAGTACTTCTATCAAAATACCTTTACTTTGACTTTGATCTAGCTTATAGTCAGAACATAGTATTTGCACTACCTAACAACCTTAATAGACTGTAAAGTCATCTTTAGGCTAGTTAATATTCAAGGGAAAGAAAACACTAAAAAGCAGAGTGAATTGCTGAAGTTCTTGTTTGCATTCACTAGTACAAGTTCCTATCAGGCCAAAGGGTTTCTATAGAGAATAACTGGTCAACAGAAAGTGGTCTAATAGGTTATGAGTAAAAGAAATGGGTATAGATTCAGACCTTCCTGCATTTGAATCTGGCAGCTGCTCTTGAAAATATTTTGAAAGCCCTTATATTCTACACTCTTTTGCAGATCAAATAGGGAAATATAAATGAAGTGATTGGACCACAGAGGCCCCTCATAACTGTTTACTCTGTAAGTATGGAGAAAGGGCACCTTAGAGATAGTTCATTCAGTTTTTTGGTTTTTTTTTTTTTTTACATTTGTCTGCTGATCCTCTGCTTTTCTTGTTTTGCTCTTTCAGTGGGTTTTCTCTGTCTTTATTTATGGACTTCAAAGCTAGATGCAGTCCTTGTACCTGTGCCTTCTAGTTATTGGCCATGTATGCTGTTTCAATTTGAATAACCTCCCACATTGGGATGATTCTAAAGAATCCTGTTCTACATTTGTGCTGAAGATGAATAACAAACAAATGAAGCTCATGCAAATTGGTTTCGTCTTTGTTCAGAGGTGGTCTGGCAGTGGCAGTGGGCATTCAGTATTCCAGAATCCAGGACAAAGCAAGCAGTAGGCCAGTGAGATGTTTGTGGCTGTACATATTCACTGGAGAATGCTATTCAGGTCAGAAAAGTCCCACTTTGTGGTCAAGAAAGGAAAACAAGGAGATGGGTAGCACCACAGAGTCCTAGTTGAAAAGGTTTAGAAAACTCTACCACATCTCAACTTCTTGGAAGAATGTGGTGGGTATTTCCTTCCCGAAGGCTTACTGTTTGAGTCTTCTTATATGTTCACAGTCACTGTTACAGTAATGTTAGCATTCAAGATCAATTCCCCAGATGCAGCCTTTCCTATTTCTTCTGGAATGGGAGATTAACCTTTCTTCATAAAGTAGTGACATTACAGACATTCTTATAAGGCTGTTTTATAAAAGTTTTTATTTTTAAATAGGTACAAATGAATTTTAAATGATGAAATTATTCTTCTAGTTAGGAAAACTGTGTGTATATTTACACAGCTTATGAGAGTGGGGATCCAATGTTCCTTTCCCATATTTCATTTATGTAAAAAAGCTACACAATATTTTGAACCTTTTTTTCCACTGGTTACTTTTTTATTTCATTCTCTTCCCAGCTAGAGTCCATCATAGACAAAATTCTGTGTCATTTCAATTCTGCTTAGGACATAACCTTTGAAAGGATGCATTCTTGGCTATGGTTGGTAGTTGTACTTGCAAATATGGTTGTTGTCTGATGAAAACATACAGTGAGGGACATGGAACAATACCTCTAACAATGAGAAATCTTTCCTTAAAGATGGCCTAGTTTATAGCCTATGTGGTATGTGGGTCCCGTTATTAGATCCACAGGATGGTGATAAGGTTAAAAATTAGAATTTCGGTATGATTCTGTTCAGTTATCATATAACCATTATTTTGGTTCATATGAAATATTACTCTAGGGCATGCATAGGTGTTTCTATCTAAGTAAAATAAAGCTCTCATTTGTTTCCATTAAAGACCGTAGGCAAGGGCTAGAATGGATGAAATGAAGATCTGAGCATCTATTTACTCGACAAATTTTGACATCTTTTCAAGGCCAACAGTTTTCATTTCTACCTAACTTTTGTTTGAGCTGTTAAACACAGTGGGTAAGAAGTCTAGAATCAGACCATTTTGAGCTAAAGTACAGGCATCTTTTTTGGGGGGAGGGTCTTTTAAAGACAGGGTCTCCCTGTAGCTCCTGCTGTCCTGGAACTTGCTCTGTAGACCAGGCTGGCCTTGAACTCACCGAGATCCTCCTGCCTCTGCCTCCCAAGTGCTAGGACTAAAATCATGCACCACCACACCCAGCAGTCCTGGCATTTATTCACATGGGTGATGTCCTTTATCCTTCTGTGAGGTCTGTTTCTGATTTGGTGCCTTGGAAGTAACTGGGGAGTCATCTTCATTGCTGTGGCATGAGCTAAATAAAGACACCTTTAAGTCTTGTGCGTGACACATAGTTAGTAAATCTTGCTGTTGTAATCACTACTGTGATGTGTATAATAGAAATTATAATTAGTCTCACCTTAAATGGTCTTTGTAGGGACATCATGAGATATTCATATATAGATTTTCTTTTGCTACAAAGAAAGTGCTCAGTAAATTCTGACTTTTTATTATCAGCTCAGTAGGGAAGCACCTAATTTTGAGAGCTGTTAAGTAATAGCTCTGAGAAAGGACATCATTTTATAGAGTGCTACATATGCTGTTGCACTGTAATTGTTGCTGTCTATTCCCATGATTTTTCTGCCCGTTATTTGATTGTGCAACTCTGTAGGTTAAAACCAAGGTGCTGTGCTATCTCCCCTTCCTGCTTTTATCTAAAATAGGAAGACACTTAAAAGAAAAGATCCCTAGGATATCATAGGGGCAAGTGAGATGACTCAGTGGGAAAGGTGCTGGTCATGAAAGAACTGCCACCATAGCTTCATCCCTGGAACCCAAATAAAGGTAGAAGAAATTTTTCTTCTTTCACATGTGTGTCCCAGGATGTGCACACACACATACACACACACCCCACACACATTCATGTACACATACGATACACAAACACATATACTTCACGTGTGTATGCTCATCAAAACACACGCACTAATCATAAATGCTTTACTTAGGGTTTCTGTGTAACTCCAGCTTGTCTGGAACTCACTATGCCAACCAGACTGGTCTTGATCTCACAGCAATCTGCCTACATCTGCTTCCAGAGTGCTGGAAGTAAAAACGTGCACCACCATACCTCAATTTGAAAGAAGAAAAGAGCCTAGGTGAATTTCCCTTGTGAGAAATTAAATTACCTAGCTGAGGGTTAGGACTCTTCAGAACTGTGAGCAAAAATGAATGATAATCCCTATTCATAAGGAACATTACTGTCAAGGATCAACTTTGAGGGTTAGAAAATCTTTCTTCGTACTTCTTAGGATCAGGACATAAAGACATGCATTTGTTTGTGCTATTCACCTTAATATTCTGTGATATATCATAAATTTATAAAGAATAAATAATAAAAATTACATAGGTCTTTCACTTTCCTAACTCAAAAATTAAAGAGTCACTCTTAATCCCCTCCCAATTCCTTCTTGTTGGCAAGCTGGAGGATCAGATTTTTCCCTAGCAGTACCTATCAAGGAGTTCCTATGGAGGAGTTAATCTATTGAGCAATGAATGGACTCTGTCATGAACGCAATTCAAATGTTGGTTAATGCAATGAATTGTATGAGTGAAGACTTATTTGGCCAGCAGCTGCTTAAAGCTACAAGTACTTCCAGAATCAAGCCTTAAAGAGGCAGTGGGAGCATATCCCAGAGCGCTGTCAGGGCAAAGTCGGACTCATGGCTCCTGGCCCCATTCCCTCAAAGCATTATAAAGGAAGGAAAAATTGTTCAATTTATATTCAGTGAGAGCAGGAGCCTCCCGAGGACCAGGCAAGAGAACAGCAGTCTTCCTTAGGCTAATCAGTAACATGGCTATAGGCATGGTTTAAGGGTAGCTGCTGATTGTAGCTGGTTTCTTGTTACTGACTGGCCCCATGATGTAGTGAACTGTCTTTGTACTTGCAATAGAATGGATTTGAAATTCAGATAACAGAGACTCTCATGCTCCTTTGTTAGTGAGTTTGAAGGATCTGGAAGAGCTTCCAATGAAATTGGTCTATTTTCTTAACCTTTTAATCACTGGCCAAGTAGGCTCCTTAGCTACTTACTTGTAAGGTGGACAAATGAATTGATTAATGTTTGCTTAGGCCTAGGAGATATGTGTTCTGAGTGGAACATGCTCCTACCAAGTTGTAGTGTATTGACTCAGAACATCACACTTATTTCCTTGTTAAATCATTAGAAAAGAAATTACGTGACCAAACCACTGGAAGGCATAAACGGAAAAATGCAGGGCTAATGACAGCTGCCAAAGGCTTTCCTTATTTGATGTCTTCATTCTGTGCATCTATAAAGCAGCAGATATTGATTGCCTGGTCTGGATGACACAGTGATACTGAGGTTCTTCCATAGACATTTTTTGGCCGGCTTTCTCCTTCCTGTCTTTCAGGACATGACAATACACCCTCCAGAGCCACAGAGGATGAACATTCTTCTTTGGCTCCCAGCCCACTTCTCTGCTGACACTTAGGCCTGCCTGGGTTCAGCAGAGAATCACTTACTGTGCAGTAGCTGGCTGCTGCTGCAGATGCTTGCTTACACAGGGTGCTAAGTACCGCTGAAAGCTGCTTTATGAGCCTTGCAGAGTCTGTGCGCATGTCTGCAGCTGCATTTCTGGGAGAATACTGGTGGGTTCAGGCGTCACTGGCCCCACCCTAGGCAGGCCTTCTGCTTGGGAACTATGGAAGGCTTTTGTATCCTAGCTTACTTTTCACTGCAAATGGGGCAGCATCCAAAGGGCATGTACAGTATGGTACCCCCAGGGATGGGAAATAAAATTATATATGGGGCAAGGCAAGGTGAAAGTCAGGCTAGGGCCTCTGTATCTTGCTGAAAGGATGTTTTATGTAGCTCCAAGGTCTGTGATGAGCATTTCAAAGGGACCCAGTGCTTGGATCAGACTTTGAATTTTGAACTCTGGTTTACTGCTTTTATAAATTTCTCAGCCTAGTAGATACCTACAAGGTGTGGTAAGGTTAAGTAAGATATCCTTTGTCCTCTGTGAGCCTTGCTTTTTGGAACCATGTCTGCTAATACTTGGCTGAGGGGACTAACTATGGTCTAAGTTGAAAGAGAAAATAAAAATTGTCTGCTAAGAGATTTTTTTTTTTTTTTTTTTGGTCTCCAGACAGGTTCTCCCTGCAGCCCCAGCTGTCCTGGAACTCTCTATGTAGACCAGGCTGGCCTTGAACTTACACAGATCTGCCTGCCTCTGCCTCCCATGTGCTAGGTTTAAAGACATGTACTACCAAGCCCGGCCTGCTAAGAGATTTTATTTCTCTGATCTTCAGATTTGATCCTGGCTGTCGTTTTTTTAACAGAATATTTATATTTCATTATTCTTAGCCTGCCTTCCCTTTCTAAAGAGAATTTAGTGTTCAGTTATGATGTTAATACTGAAATCATCCCCATTTTAAAAATGGGAACCTTTTTACTTCAGGTGATGAGCAAAATTTATTTCTAATGGGAAAAATCCAACACCAAAGGGTTAAATAACCAACAACTGTAAGCTCAGCATACATCGTGTTCATATGCACATGTGCCTACATGTGTGTGTTTATTAATACAAACACACAAGTATGAATATGGAGCATTCTGTTATTTATTATGTTTCTTGGTATATTATTCAGGGTTATTATGCTTCAGGTGAGGTTACAGAAGGCAGAGAGTTTGTATTTTCTTATTTAGCTAACTCTCAATCACAAGAGATTTATTACAGAGAGAAGCCTCCCTTGGATTGCTTCCTGGAGCCTTCCATATGTTTTAGAAGAAGGAACTGCTGTACTACTGCTTTGGTGCTGTCAATGATAATTATAGACTATATTTTGATATGTTCACCTCATTGATATAGATTCTGTATGCTTGTAATGAAAAAATGATTGCATTTCATTAAATATATTTCATAACTAATAAATTATTCACATAAATACCTACATGTTACATACATGTATGATATACATGTATTGTGTTTATATTACATAGTATATATATAAATATATGATTCTTACTAGTGATTGTGGATTCTAGGCAACTGTTGTATTACTGAGCTATTTCCCTAGCCCATATGTTTAATTTGATTAATTGATTTTTGTTTTTTGGCTTCTTGAGATAGGATCTTCCTGTAGCCCTCAGCTGGCCTAGAATAGGATGACATTCACTTTCAGAGATCCAACTACATCTGCCTCTGAAGTGCTGGGATAATAGGCATGTGCCACCATGCCCGGCTGATTAATTCTTAAAACGACTCCATGATATGTAACTGTTTAATCTCCATTTTGCAGATGAGGACAGTGAAGCACAATGACCTACCTGCCCCTAAACCACACAGCAATCTGAGGAGCCAGGTTTCAATGCAGGGGCAGAGCTTGAGTTTTTATTTAATCTCATTAAAGCATGCAACATAGAGAGCAATGCTTAAAGTCTCGGGTATCAAAGAATATGTTCTAGATATCTGCTGTATAACATTTTCCTGTAGTTTAAAAACCATGTTGAATACTCAATTTTTTAAAGTACATATCATATTGAGTGTAATTGTCATAAAAATAAGAAATTATGCTAAAAACTGATATATCATAAACCTGAAAAAAAGCTATATATACACCAATTTTTATGTAATTTAGGATTCAAAAATATGGCCCTTTGTTATATGTAGATATGTAAACATATGCATAATTACATATAAAAATGCAGATGTTCCTGGAATGTGCCAATAGTTGCAAGGTATTTCTTCTGAAGAGCTCTTGTGCTGTCCAGGAGCTGTTTTGTTTGTGCACTGGCTATATAATCTTGTGGTCTCTGGCTCTTTTCACCTCCTAAGTCAGGGAAACATATTGGAGCTTTAGGTTGTTTTAACAGGAACTTGCTCTTTAAGTGCCATTTTATATATAAAAATGCAGATGTTCCTGGAATCTGTTTAGAAATGAGCCTGTCATTTTTTCCAATGTGATCCTGAGAACGAACCTTGATGGGACAAAAAAATTCTCAGGGAACTTCCAAACGTTAAAATGCTAGATGTATTTGGTTTTCTGTTACAGATCAATAGCCTACACTTTGGCTGTAGTGAAATCTATGCTGTTTCCTATAACCAGTATCTGACTTGGCATTTGGTCCTTTACTGTATTTTAGACAAGGGTGTTGTGATTGCCTGTTTTACCATCAAAAGTGGAAGCTCAGCTTGTTTCCATGATGATACTTATGTGCACACACACTGGCACCACACACATAAACACAGTGGTTCTGAATTTCAGGAAGTGGGCACAAGTACATTTTAAAGTTGAAACTGCTTTGTCATCTTGTTTCTAAATGGCTAAGAAATGAAAAAAAAAAAAAAAACCTTAAAAAGTAGAGCTCATCTCCTTCACTGTAATTGGCACTGACAGCAAATACCAATGTGCCAGTAGTTGCAAAGTATTTCTACTGAAGAGCTCCTCGTGCTGCCCAGGAGCTTCATGCTGTTTTGTTTGTGCACTGGCTGTATAATCTTGTGGTCTCTGGCTCTTTTCACCACCTAAGTCAGGGAAACATATTGGAGCTTTAGGTTGTTTTAACAGGAACTTGCTCTTTAAGTGCCAGCTATTTCAACAAATTAAAGGACCTGACTAGGGAGGATTTTCTCTCTCTTTCTCTCTCTCTCTCTCTCCCTTTTTTGCAAGTGAAAACTTCACTGTTACTCAAAACCTACCACAAGATCAGCAAACAAATGCAAACCGCCTCTTCAGATGTGGTTACAGTTGACAGCTAAAACGAACCATATCAGAACGCTTAGGACTCTAAATACAAATGTAGCCTTGGTATAAGAGCTCTTATTTCAAAGATGATGTGATTATAATAATTATTTTAACATTATTTTTAGGCAAGAATGTCTCCTGCTTAAACAGTTCTTAATTGTCTTACTCTTAAAGTCAGATGCCTGGAGCTATGGCCCGGTAAATGATATTCTGGGTGTGTGTATTTATTTCTGTTTCCTTTCTTATTGGTGATGATGGAATTAGACTAAGAACTCTAAAATGTACTAAATATGATTAAGTGCTGAATTTCATTTTCTTAGTGTTTTTATAAACTTAATATGAGAGAGAGAGAGAGTGTGTGTGTGTGTGTGTGTGTGTGTGTGTGTGTGTGTGATGTTAAATTTCCCCTTTCTCCATGTGTGTCTTAAATGAAAGTCCTATGGGTAGTTTTACTATTAAAATTCCAGAAGCCTTTCAGTAATGGGATGAAGTACTTCCTTTGAACAGTTCCCTGACAGAGTGCCCTGCAGCTATCAAGGTAGGAGCTGTTCTGAATAGTATTGTGTAGACCAGAAGACAGAGGCTTCCAGAAATTAAGTAACCTAGTCAAGTTGCTGCCACCAGTTCAGTGTTCCTTTAAAGTGACTCTGCTTAACTTTGAAGGCTTTGTTTCATGATGCTGTTCTGACATGGTAGGAGAGTTTACAGCTTCTGTAGTCTCTGTCCATCAGATGCCAACCCCATTTCATGTCATGACTATCAAATCCATCTCTGACATGGCACGGGTGTTTGGCCTGCAGATAGGGAGGTAAAATTTCTGATTGAGAGGCACTGTACTAGTTACATGACAGAGCCTGGGAGTGTGCTAGACTGATTCCCTTCCTCATAACTCATGTGCAGTACTGTTTCTCTGTTTAACCTGGAGGTAAGCAGTAGCTGCTAGCTTCCCTTGTCCCTTTCTCTTTTATTATTCAACAGGAAATTTTATCTTCAGAAACGGAATCATTAATATCTGCTTGTTCACCAAGCTGATAGGTTAATGTATTGCCCTTTTGTCTCTGTGGATGTATTTAGTTAAAAATTCCTTGGAGGTCTGCAACTTTGAAGGCCATACTACATGTACATCATCACATGAAGAGTCACGTGGAAGAAATTTTTGATTATTCACGGTGAGAGTACACTGGAGACTTGAAATAGCCATTCATTCAGTGAGTCAGGCTTCTACTCACTGTTTCTTCTGAATTCTGAGTGGCCTTGAGCAAGTCACTGAATCATTTGTGAAGGATTTTTTTTTTTTCTTTTAAAGGAAGTGAGAACCAACCTTCTGCTAGGCCTCTTATATTTGACTTTGGCAAAGTAGCATTAGGTTAACTACAAAGTACTCTTGAAAGAAATTTGGGGTCAACTAATTCATTCTCTAGAGAAAGAAAGTATCATTTATTGGTATTAGTTTTTGATGCAAAATAGTCAATTTTTAAATCGTTATTGAAAAGTACACAAAAAGCCAAGGAATATCAACAGAAGAAGTGGAAGCTACTAGTTGGCTTCTCTTTTCTTTTTTTTTTTTTATTGATGCTTTGTGTATTTCATACATCATTTTCCAATTCAGTTCAGGCATATATCCCCTTCCCTTCCCCCCACCCCACCCCTACCCATCCCAGATCATGCATTCTGCCGTAAGTTTTCTGCATCTTTCTCTGCTTTTTTGTTTTGTTTTGTTTTCATTTTTTTTAACAATAAGTGATAATTTGTGAGTACAAGCATCCTTCATGTAAAACCAATTTGCAAGCAGTTGTGCCCAAACCCACACAGCTCATGGGTCCCACCATCCAGCAGGGGGGGGGGGGCTTGTCTTAGCTGTAGACCCTTTCTCAGGCCTTAGAGGACTAGAGGAATGGGTAAATATAAAATCACTTAGAAAAATCAAATGAAGATGGTGATGATGTTGGCTGCATCCATTGATCACAGAATCTGAGAATGCACTGCTTCCTTGCTCCTTGTTTAAAGAACAGCAGAGCAGATTATTATGTACTTGAAACTCAAAGGAACACTTAAGCAATTGAGAAACTTTATTTCATGCCTGGAAAATTCTATCAAATTGTTTTTGCCAATTAGTACATAAAATTATCTGAGAATAAAACAAATTTTCATGTACCCAGGCTTATAAGCAACTGCATATTTCCTCTTAATTGCCTTTGATTTATTGAGTGACAGGTACATATCATTCCTAATTTATAATCGAGGCAGTGTTTTATCTGGTGAATACATAGCTCTTTTATTGTGTAATAAATATTTCATGAGCTAATCCTTGACTCTTACAGATGTATATAGGATAAAGGGGCATTATACTCACAGAGAGTGCTATATAATTCTGATGTTCATTTATCTTATCGTTTTAAACACAGATAACAGTCAAGAAGTGAATAACTCAGTATGCTAATTGAAAAATCACCGAGTAAATTACAACCTAATTTTAAAAATTGTCAAATGAACAGTGTCTTTAAATAGTAATAAATTTTGCCTCACCTTAAATTGGTCATTAAAATAGATGTGACAAGATGAAAACATTTCTGTGAGACTGTTTTAGGAAAACAATAGCATAAAGCTGGCATTCTTGTATCTTGCTACTCATCAAGATGTATTGTGACAATAAAAGAGAAAGCAGGAAAAAAAGGAAGTCTAAAGAAGGAAGAACTGGGGCTGGAGAGGTGACTCAGCACTTAAAAGCACAGACTGCTTTTACAGAGGACCCAGATTTGAGGGGGTCCTGTTCCAGGGTATCCAAGACTTGCTTCTGACCTCTGTGGGCATTGAATAACGTGGGTGCACTTACACACATGCATGCAATACACTCATACACATAACATTTTTAAAAAGTAATAAAAGCATATAATAAAGAAGGAAGAATACCATACTTCCTCAGCTTTTGCAGCTCATTGACCACATCCCTGATTTTTCTCCAAGTTGGATAGCAATTCATCCGCAAAGAGTGCAACACCCTGCAAATACAGAGCTCCACTGTCCCCTCCTGCCTGATAATATATAATAGAGGGTTTTGTTTAGTAATACAAGCACATCAACTATAAGAATAAATAGTTTCCAGCATGTGTAAATACCTCCTCCCTCAAAAACTGGAGCTCTATGAGTTCTGTATCTGCCAATGTCTAGGGAGCTCACAGGTAGAAAAACATAAGACCTTGTTAGTTACATGAAATAGTCCTCTTTAAATAAGCAATACATGATATTTGCAAATTGCATAAATACTTGATGTATTATTTTTAGATCAGGGGATGGGTGGGAAATGAAGAAAATATATGTTCCCTTGCTGTACTTACTCACAGTCTGGATGTGGGTTAGCATTTTATTCTTCTTAGTACCACTTAGTTATAGTATATATCTTTAAGGTTAACTGCAGAAGAAGAGCTATAAAGGATATTTCAAAAGATGTCTATGTAATGTCCATAGATTATTCACTTTTTAAAACAAACTGCTTTCAATGATTAAACAGTGAGTTTTTGATGTCTAATACACTTAGGTTTTTATGCATTGCTCGGATTTTCCGTTAATACCCACTTATGTGTTGTCTTTTGCACTTAATATTCCAACTGTTCTGTTTCACCTTCCTGGCTACATGGCTAGAGTTCTAAGGTGGCCTGTCTTACTTTTCTAATGCTCTGTCTTTAGACACAATGGAAACTCTGTTGGCTTGGTAAGATTGAAAATGTGTTGAGCTGAAATCAGGAAGTGCCAGTTGGACTTTAAATGTGTCACGTGCTTTCTGAGGATAAGAGCCTTGGTGCATTGTTCAGGATTTATAGCCTACCTGAGAAGCAGAGAATAACATTTTATAGCTTCTGGACAACCCTCCAACTTTGCCAACTCTTAGCTATTTATTTAAATTGTTTAACAGTGTTTAAAGGGCTTAGTTATTTTTACCTTAAATGATTTTATACCCAGATCTTAGTATTAATTAGCATCTGATTTTTCAAACTGTGTCTTTTATACCACTAGGAACATATTGTACTGTAGAGCTCACCATTTCCCTCTTATTTAGGAACATTAAGGTCCAAGTATTCATTAAGAACTTATTTTCAAATCGATTAAAGCCAGTATTCATAATATTAAGCGTGTGGTATGCATAAAGTTTTAAATTTTAATACTTAAATAATTTCAAACAAATCAGGTAATAAGACTCTTTAAAATTTTATTATTTATTTATTTATTTATGTATGTGTGTATGTATTTATTTGTAGGAGTGTATTGTCTGCATGTAGGTTTGTGGGCCTGTGTCATGCAATGCCGCAGAGGTCAAAAGAGGGCATCGGATTCCCCTGGAACTGGAGTTCTCATGGAATTGGAGTTACAGATGGTTCTCAGATGCTGTGTGGGTGCTGGGGATCGAACCCCGGTCTTCTGCAAGAGCAGCCGGCGCTCTTAACTGCTAACCTATCTCTCTAGCCCAAGTAATAAGACTTTTGACAGTATATGAGCATAATTAGCTTTTACTTAATTTATATATTTAATAATAGTAAGTTTTGTAAGTTCACTGAGATCATGTTATTCTAAGGATCTGATTTAAGCTTCTGAATTCAGTTTCTACAAGTAATTAAAATGAGGGTTAGATTGGTATATATAATTCACCAATAATGGGTAAAAATATTGGCCTGCCCCCATTCCTCTCTCCCTCCCTTCTCCTCCTATCTCTCCCTTTCTAGCCTCTCCTTCCTTCCCTTCCCCTCTTTTCCTTTCCTTTTTTTCCCTTTCCTTTCTCTTAATCAGGATCTCATTATGTAGTCCAGGCTGGCCTGGATCTTAATATGTACACCAGGCTGACCTCTAACTCACAGAGCTCCACCGAACTCTGTACCCAATTGCTGGAATTAAAAGCAGGTGCCACAACTCTGAGCCCACATTGCCACATTCACCTTTTTCTTGATGTAAACAAAACAAATGACTTCCTATGATTTTGGGTTTGATGCTACCTAGCATGGGAGCAGTCCTCTGATACAATGCTATGGTTTAGGCACATAAACCAGGGTAGCTGTGCCAGTATTTGCCCTGGTGCCTGCTACCCATCAACATGATGACCTTCCTTTGGAATCTCTGAGGCTCTTCTGTAGTTGAAGATACATAAAAGTTAGTTATGTAGATTGTACACAATCTTCCAATACTGAGTCCTTAAAGTGGGATATTTTGACGAGTGTGATGGTCAATATTGTCACCTTGACAGCATCTAGAACCCCATAGAATGCAACCCTCTAGGCATGCCTATGAGAGATGATCTATATTAGGTTAGCATTTAGGCTCTAGGCATGTATGTAAGAGATAATCTAGAGTAAGTTGGGATAATATACCAAGTGTACCACCCAGAGAGTTGGCAGGCTCACCATTCCATGGGGAGGGGGTCCTGGATTGAATAAAAATGAGAAAGGGACTGAGTATAAAGATTCATGTCTCTCTACTTTCTAGATACAGGTACAGTATGACCAGCTGTCCCAAGCTCCTGCTGCCTTAACTTCGCAGCCAAGGGGAACTTTTTGTTTTGTTTTATTTTTCTTTGTTTTTGAGATAGCATTTCATCTCTCTGTAAACCCAGCTGGTCTGGAACTCACTATTTAGATCAGGCTGGGTCCAGTCTTACAGAGATCTGCCAGCCTTTGCTTCCTAAGTGCTGAGATTAAAGGCATGTGCCACTATGCTCACCTCAACACAATGAACTATTGAACTGTGAGCTAATAAACTTTTCTTTAAATTGCTTTTGTCAGGGATTTTTATGACAGGAGAGGGAAAGTTAATACAGCTAGTAACCAGAAGACAACTAGGAAACATGTCTGCAGAAGAGTGAGGTTAGATGGGACAAACTGATTTAAGACTGACCCACAAAAGGATGTTATCAAAAATACCAAAAACACCTGTGTCTGTCAGGATGCATGCCTTTAGGAAAGTGAAAACCCCGTCCAAGGAAGCAGCTCTTGTGTAGAGAGCTGGAAGGGAAGTGCCTGACAGAATGGAGTGACTAAAGGGGTACAAGGGTGCTGCTGGGGTTCTGCCTATTTTTCAGGTTTGCTTAGTTAGTTAGAGACAGGAGGAATGTTGGCCTTGATCCTTAAAGCTGGGGAATCCAAGAAATTCACTGTGTGAGTCTGTGTGCACATGTGTCTTTGCATGTGGTTCTGTGTTAAGTAGCAGAGCTTCTCACGGATGTGTTTGTGCCCAGGTCCCTTGTATGCGAAATGCTAAGTTCAAATATACCTTTATGAAGCTTAATTTGGTCATGGCTGTTTAAAATTGACATTACACAGCTCTCTATCACACACCTTATGTCTTGCTAACGTGTTTGCTCCTAGAAAACACTTGGGAACTTTATCCTTGAGCTCTGAAGGAAGCAATCTGGGATTTTTCTCCATCTTGCTCATTCTTTGTACAGGATTATATTTTGATACCCTTGAATCTAAATCTTCACATTCATTTCCCTATAATCCTGTTAAGAACTCAGATTTTCTTAATGGTCCCAGATGCATCCCTAGTAATTGGCTAATTGGAAATGAGTGCTGTAAATTGGGATGACCTTGGGTTTGGGGAGTTTCATAATCTTAGGATCAAATGCTGATTCTTTCTATAATTTAGGCAACATGAAGCAAATGATTTTATTTTTCTTTAGTTTAATAAAAGTCTCAAAGGTGAGTTAATTGTTATGGCCTTCAGGGATTTTCTGAACATTAATAATAAGATATTTAAAAAATGGCTGATGAAGTTCTGGACATTGATAGGCACACATTTCAAGTAAAATCTGCAAGCTTATTTATTTATGTGAGCCTATATGTACATATCCATAAAAATCATGGATTTGTTTCAAAGATATAAATAAAGAACCTTTTGAAGTCTATATGAAAAGAGCTCAGGAATTAATGCTCTGCTTTTATCCAAGGTCTAAATGCCTGCCATGTTCAAAGGGCATCAATAGAATTAATATTAAAAGTTTCCTTTGAAGTCCTAATACAGAAGAGCCTGGAAGTAAAATCCATAGTTATTTCTATAAGGGAATAAGTTCTCAAGATCAAGAAACAGGTTCAATGGGAAACTGAGCCATTCTAGCCCTGGTGGATATTCTTGACTTTTCCTTTGCATTATATATTTTCTTGGTTCCATGAAGAAGATTTGAGGTGGTGCATTTGATTGGCATGATGTCATCTTGCCCTTTCCTATCTTGCTGGGAGTCCATGCAAATCCCCTGAGGCTTCTGCAGTTGGAATTGGGTTTATTTTCATTCATATTTGGACAGGCCTATGGCTGCAATTTGCAATTCTCAGGAAATTACAAGTATTTTTTTTTTTTCCAGCACAGGAAAAGCCTTTTAAAATACTGCTTTCCCTAAAACAAACAGTGTCTCTCTGCAGAAGGCAAGGAGGACACCTCTCACCCAGGGGCCAGGAAACCAGCTCTCTGAACTGTCACCTCTGTTTGTTTTTGCCGGTTATCCTTTGTTGCAGATATGGAGACAGACATAGAAGCTGTCCTCGTGGGTTTGGGTGGGGTCAGTAAAATAGCAAGCTGCCACTATCTTCACAAGGAACGTTAAAATTAATCCTACATTTCTGTAAATATTTCTGTAAATATCTGTAAATATAGTCATAGACATAATTTGTATAAATTTTTTTTTCCAGGAGCCACAGAATATTTTCTATTTGTTACCATAAAACTTTGAGAATCATGGACCAGACTAGAGGTTAGACAATAGCATAATTGTGGCTGATTTTGAAGTAACTCTTATTTATTTATTCTTGATGTTTGTGTGTTTGTGTGTGTGTGTGTGTGTGAGATGTCTGTATGTGAGTACACATGACTCTGTGTGTGTAGGCCTGAGGTTGGTACCACTTTTCTTACTTAGTCACTCTCCACTTTACTTTCTGAGGCAGGGTTTCTCACTGAATCTGACTGGCTGATTCAGCCAGATTGATTCCCCAGAGAGTCCCCATTATCCATTTGTCTCTGCTTTGCAGCAATGGGGCTATGTTCTCTGCTGTGAATAGCATTATATGTGAGTATTGAGGATCTGAAATTAGTTCATCACATTTTACAGGTACTTTATCTATTGAACCTTTTCCCCAGTCTTTGAACTAACTTACTAATGTGAAAAAAAATTAGGATGTGTGTATTTCCTGGATTTTACAATTGTGCATGTAGAATAAGGAATTTCAGGTTTAGAAATCCTAGTGTAACAACACTCATTATTTTTCCCGAGTCTTGATTTGTTTTTTAAAAATATTTCCCCTATTTAAGCTCTTTCTGCCTATCACCATAGTACCTGGGAGAATTCAGGTATTTCCCTGCAATTGCAGAGATGAGAACATGCTACCTGTTCTTTCTTATGTGATGTGTTGACTTTCAGTTGATGTTCAGCATACTTTAAACAGTGATGAGAATTCCAAGAAGGGGGATAGAACACTGCTTTCAAGATTTGGTTCTCAGAATGCAAGCAGCATTTCAAAAGATAGATTTTCTCCATAGTGAGCAGCAAGGTAAAATCAGGTTGGTTGAATAGCAGAAGTGATTTCTACTTGCTTATGATTTTTATCTATGCCTTTATTAAATTTCATTGTGTGGATATGAAAATATAATGAGGAAAATAAAAATTTTCTATCTATGTTTGTATCAAATTAGAGATGGCAGATAATGTCACTTGAATGGCAAGAGTATTTTGGAGCTTCTGAACTCAAAATCATCACAAGTAAAATTTAGTTCTTAAGAGTCAACTAAAATCTAATAAGGAAAATGTAAGGATTTGGAAAAGGTAAAAGAACAAGTGAAATAATGAACAAACGATGATGGGGGATAGTAAATATTATTTAGAAATAAATTATACTTGTGTATGCATACCAATACACAGATGTGTATACTATACATACACATATAGCTACTCAGTGTGTTCTCTTATTAATCTGGAGACAGATGTGGCTAAATGAGGTGAGGCCTCAGGGAAGTTGATATGAGTAGAATAGTTTTGCTGCCGAGTGAGTCTAGCATACATCTCAAACCTATAGGACAAAGTCATTAGATAAATTCAGCCAAGATTATTTTTTAATTGACTTTTGACCATGTTAATCATGTGTGAGAAAGCCTAGATACATTCTAATTAGCCACAATCTACCGTTTACTAGCCTACTACATAAGGCCCTTCATCTATCTGTCTTGTTCCTGAATTCCACCCAAAACCCACTTTTATCCATAAGCTCTTCATAAATTAAGCAAATATGGAACCATCTGCTTCCTTCTTAAGCGCCCCTAGTACCTTGAATGTAGGCAGTTACACCAGGACTGGTCTTCTCTGAAATGTAGCCATTTCAAGATGTTTGACTTTATTATGAGGAAAGATACTATAATATGTATGTGGCACTAGAAGCTTATTTTCTTTTTTTTTTCCTCTAGATTGTGCTGGTGGCAGCTGATCCCATTTATAAACAGTAAAAGTCTCTGAGCTTATGTTCTTAAACTATTCTGTTTACTCAGTTAAAGGTTTCATACTGTAATTGTCTCTAAGATATTTGGTGGGTTTGAGCAACTTGGGAGGAGCCTAGTCTGCTCATAAAGACTCTATGGTTCTCATTCCAATGATTTCTACTTATGCATAAATCTAAAGGTATTAGTTTCTATATACTAACGTGTGGCTTAACATTATAAGGCAAAAGAAACTGAATGGGATTTCAGAGAAGGTAATTCTGTTAACAGTGGTTTTATAAGAGCAATATTGCTGTATTTATAGACATCCTCATAGTTGTCTCTAGTTGGAAACTAGGCTGAGTTCATCTCCCCGCTGTCAAACTGTCTTTCCAATTTCAGTTCACCTGTTGCACTCAAAACCGTTAACTCAGTTGCTTCATATAGACATGGCCCGTGTCTAATGTCGAAAATAATAATGATAGTTGATCAAGCACACACTCTATTTAGGCCATTTACTAAATAAGAGCTTTGTGTAAGTGACCTCATTTAATCTTTACAAATGTGCTGTAAGGAAATTTTGCATAACAAGTTAAGTGACTTGCTAAATATTTGCAGAGGGCTCATTAATGGCAGAGCAGTGTTTGGACCTACACTTCTGATTGACTATATTTCATTCATCCTGGAATTAACCAGGCTTCTTAGCTGAGTAAACAGATTATTCTTGAATCCTTAACTCCCTTATCGTTTCAAGTATTTTTGGTTACAGTGCAGAATTATTGTCAGAATCTTGAAAGATGTGCAAGAAATTGTCTTCTCTATTATCTTCATGAAAGGTCATAGTACTGCTTCTTCATTGGGCCCAATTGTACACTGAGTGATCTATCCTGACACCCAGGATCTCAGGCTAAATGAGACCTTAGTTATTATGAAAACTCTATTATTATTATTATTATTATTATTATTATTATTCCCAATCACGGAGAACCAAAGTATCTAGTCAAAGACAGGATCATGGCAAAAATCCAGAACTGTGAAACCCAAAGTATCCTGCTTCATTTATACATGCTGTGTGGATAATTTAAGCATATGTAACTATTCTTTGTAGCCATGCATTGGGATGAAAGAAGAGGAAATGTGTTTACATTAAAATGACAAATGCAAAGAGATCTTAGTCCTGTGAAACCTTCTTGACTCAGTACAGTAATATTGCCCACGGCCAGAGTAACTTTGGTTGCTAGCTTAGATCATTTTCCTTTAACCAGTCTCAAGAACATTCTCAATAGTGCATGAGTGGTGGCCCAGTGGTGGAAAGCATGTATTCATATTTTAGAGCAATATAAACTTAAAGAAGGAAAATGTGAATTCCTAGACATACAAAAAGACTGAGAGAAAGATGCAGGACAGTTATGGCAGAGTACATGATCTGGGGTGAGGTGGGGGGAAGGGAAAGGGGAATATGTCTAAATTGAACTTAGAAATGATGTCTGAAATACACAAAACATCAATAAAAAGCATTATAAAAAATGGAAAAAGAAAGATTGCAGAATGGAGTTGGTAAGCTACAGCACCCAGGTTAATAGCTGGGGACGGCCACAAATGACTGTACCCTCAGTCTTCGGAGGTTGGTGGGGGTAGACAAGAGGATCACTGGAGATTTGCTGGCCATCTGCCCAGCTAGAAAACTAGGTGAGCTTCTTGTTCTTGTTCAATGACAGACCCTGTTTCAAGGGAATTGGGTATCATGTAGAAAGTAGTGAAGTAGAACAGTTACAGTTTCTGTTCTACTGTGGTCTCTGCACATATACATCAAGACATGAACCTACACACACACACACACACACACACACACACACACACACAGAGAGAGAGAGAGAGAGAGAGGAAGAGAGAGGAGAAAGAATCATAAACCAGGTGAATACCAAAAATAAGACATTTTCCTATTCCTAATCCTTAAAATAACCCTGGGAATTAGGTGTTGTTACTCCCTTTTTGTTAGATGTCTTCTCAATAACATAAAAATACTTAAAAGTAATTAGGAATTGAACACTTCTTTTTCTGTGAAGCTTGTATGTTTTTTTCTGTAACATGTTGGACTCCAGGAAAAAATTAACTTGAACAAATAGTGCCACATACAATTAAATAAACTTGCTAAATTAAAGCTCAGCAATATGCTTCGGGCTGATACATATACATATAAACGCTGCTAAATGGACCTTGTAAGGGCTGTGTGCGTGTGTGTGTGTGTGTTCGTGTTTGTGAAAACTAATAAAAAAAGGTCATGAAATTGAGAAATGAAGGTTAGAGTGGGTATTGGAAATGATGTATATGAAATTTTAAGAAAAATTGATTAAACATCATACCTTAGCCATTGATTTCAGTCTTAGTCCTCTTTTTCTCCCTTGCCTCTTTTCTATTTTCTGTCTTTTCAGTCCTGCTTCCTTGTTTTTTTCCTTCTCCTTTATTCCTTCTTCTTAGTTCTTTCTTCCTCTCTATTTTCCTTTCAGCTAAAAGAAAGTCATATGCAGATAGATAGATAGATAGATAGATAGATAGATAGATAGATAGATATGAGCCAGCACATGAGAACTGAAGTGATTTCCCATCTGTACAAAGTTAATAAGTGTTATAACTGGGATGAAATCCCAAAACCAAGTGAAAAGATAGAGTGCATCTAGTGCATCTAGCCACCGGCCTGTGAATGGTATAATTGTCACAGTGATGGGCATGGCAGTACTTCTGAACATGAGCCTCAGCTACTTCTGGTTCATTACACAGGAGACAATGGGGATAGTGCATTCTAGCTCATTTTTCAAATAGTAAAGGAGGAGAAGCACAGGAGAAACCACCTTCTGAAGGATCCATTGCAGCGGTAAGCTAACAAGTAGTAGGCTTCTTGGCTAAGTGGATGCCAGGGACTTTTTTCCAAAATGGAGAAGACAGAAGAACCAGAGAGACATGAAGTTCCAGATGGATGTCTGGCTGTCAGAATCTGTGGGTTTGGAAGTGTAGGCCTGCATTTCTGGTCAGATGTAATAACTGGTTTAAAGATTAGGGGTTCGCTTTTCTTAGGATAAAAGCAGGAGCATGTTTAATCAATTACTGCAGTGGAGGTGCGATTGAAGACTGTGCATATTTAAGGGGTCAAGAGGCGGACAGGTCCACTCAGAAAGAAGAAAAGAATATTCAAAGAGGACATGGGAGAAGCTGGTGGGTTGGTGAGCCTTTGCCAAGAAGTAAAGACGGAGATTGAAGGAGACCATGAGAATTTTTACAGTTTCATCTTTATTTCCAGATGGTTGGTATCAGCTAATTTGTATGGAACTAGAGAATAAGAAATGGAGACGCTGTAATAACATGACGCGAAGACAGGCGGAGTGGGGAGAATGGTGAATTTGACTGCAGGAAGGGGCTCTGAAACTGGCGCCGACCATCTTTATCCTCAGGAAGACTTTGTCTTAAGCCCCATCTTTGCCTTTTGTTTCATACTTAATAGTGTCTTGTCCAGTATAGGTGTTTAGTGGATGTTTGTTAAATGAAACGTTTAGCTTTTTATTGACACAGAATGTTACATAGTCTTAAAATATTAAGTCACAAAATATCCAAAAAATAAAAAGGCATCCACTTCCTTGTGTAAATAGGAGGATGGGAAGGGTTGTATGAGAGACACATGGGCTCAAAAAGGACCAAATAAGCTCAAAATGACTAAAGCACAGGGAATCGGGGATTATTTTGAGACAGAAGACAGCACTAATGGAGGTATTGGATGAGAATGTAGGGAGGCGCCATGTGAAAGAGGCCTGTGTGAGAACTCGTTCCTTGGCAAGCAGTATGTAGCTTTCCATATCCATCAGGGTCAGAGTGATTTTGCTGTGGCTCCGTTCAGGAACAATGTTGATGCACAGATGTCACAGTTGCTCACGCATCCCATTGAAGATAAATGACAAGATGTTCATAAAAGGGTTCTGGAGCGCAAATAGACTTTCATGACTAAAATTACCCCTGTTATCATCTATGCCCTGGGAAGACTCCGGGGTCTGCCTGTTATGGAAGACAGCAGGGTGCCCCACTGCCTTCAGGGTGTGCCCTTCCACACAGGATGGGTGGCCAGTTGCCAAAGATAAATGACCTGGAGAGAAAGACTCTAAAGAGCTTCCCAGTACCAAAGAAAGAACGTAAGACTATGGCTTGTCTCCTAGGTAGACTGCCTGCTTCCCTAACCAGTTTAAGCAAATTCTAGGTACATGGGGAGCCTCTGTTTTGTCATTTAAAAAGTGAGAGCAATGATGATGCCTGCCTCAGAGACAGTGTAAAGTAGCCAGTGAGATGTATCAGAATATTTTGTAAATGAAGAATTATATACAAATATTAGGCCTTTACTAATCATTCTTTTTGGTGAAGCCACACAAGTGTGGATGGCTAATGAAGAGATCTAACAGTTTTCAGTACTGTACCAGGCACAGAATACTCATGAATGGGGGATTTTTCTTTTAATACCACTGAGATTCTGAGTACCAAGGTTGGTTGTTCTTGGATATCATGGGGAAGAGTTAATTTTCTCAACCAACAATGCTTCTTGGTCATTAAGGATACTTAATTTTAACCATATCTAACTAAACATGTGAACAAAGTTTTCATTAAATATTCATTAATGCATAGCACATGTTTAGATATATTGTGGCTATATACACACAAGGGATGCAAATAAAAGTATATATGTATCCATCATAGGCACACATGTATTTTTATTTTCTTTGATTTCTCCTGACCAAAATGCATCTTCAAATGATGTTGAATTTATTCCAGTTTCTCCAAGTAAGCATCTTGCTCACACAACCTTAGGGTAGTCATTTTGCTGCAGTTGAAGTTCTATCTGTAGAAGAAGTTGCAACATACTGTTGTTAGCTCTTGTCTCTGGCTTGATTTTTGACTGGGAGGGGAGATGAGACTTTTGAGTTCATGGAAGCACCCTGTAGCTCAGAGAGCAAATTGGATAAGTCAGGATGGATTACATTCTGTGCTTTCCTTGTCTTCCTCAGAGTTTGTCCAAGGCCTTATTGGAGTTTTCAAAGTGAAAGTCACTGTTACGGAGTCCTACATTCAGAGCAGAAAATTATGGTTTGGTCAAAGTTCTGATTATTATACAGATGAATTGTACAGGGGAATAATAGTTTTAACAACTGTTCCTTCACATAGTGATTTCTGTCATGTTAACTGAATGTGTTTTGCTAATTATTGGGCAACAAGTTCTTTAGATTGTTAGACCAAGATAGTGAATATTTTCACACAAGAGGATTCTGTGTGGTGGTCCTAATAACCATTTGGAAGATACAGTGCGGAGAACTGTACCATAACTCTAGATGAATGTCCATCTTTATTCTTATTTTTTGTTGTTTTTAATGGGGAAGTGAGAAGATACCTCCATATAATTTTTTTAAAGAACTGGGAAGTGCGACAGGCAAACACAACCTACCTCTTGTGCAAATTTCTCTCCATCTTGCAGATACCCCCAGTCAGATAATATTTCTCTTCATTGCACTAGGTTATAACATTGTGGCACTTCTATTTATAATATTCTCCATTCAGTTTCCATTGATCCATCATCCTCCTCTTCCTCTCTCGTAAGTAATATGCAGGAGGGGAATTGAGCTGATGCATTTTTTTAATTCCCTAAAGCTGTTCCCTGTATGCTTTCGACTTGTGAGCCCATTTAGTAGCTGATGTGATTGTTCTTCTCAAGTCAATGGCAGAGAAAAGGAGATAGAAATCCCTTTTTGTATATGAAGAGGAGAGTTCATTTCTAAGCATTGCTTATTAAAGGGGGAGGGGAGAACATACTTTCATGTCTGCTTTCTAAAATAATAGGATTTACTGGATAACTGATAACCACAAAAGAATACCTCTGCCTTATTGCTTACTGCTGATTGAAGCCTTCTGATGAGGACATGATAATAACTTCTGAGAGAAGGTGATGTGATTCCTTCTTCAATATTTTTTATCCCATTCTGGCAGGTAATTAAGTTCTGCCTTAGTAATGGAGAAAAGCTTAGCCATTAAAATTGTACATATTTCTGAGTAAAAAAAAAATGGAATTGTTCTTTGTGTCTTCATTTTGATTGCATTAAGATGCATTGCTTTTAAAGGAGTCCATTCCTATTGCTCTGTATTTTAATGAACTAGAAGAGCCTCAAGAAGATATTCTCTTTGTTTTATAGGTTTAAAAAATATTTTGGTAGGGCGTTTTGTTGTTTGTGATGGGTACATTGGGTTGGAAAATTGCACACATTTTACAGTTTGAAAGCAGCTTAGATATAGTTAATTCCATCTGCTTTCATGCCTATGGTACGGTACCCATAAATGTTGAATGACATGCACATCAGCGGGACATTCAGAAATAAACTCCTAAGTTCCTAACTTCTCTCAAGATCTCGATTTACTTTATCTTATTTACTGTGTTTTCTACTTGTTTATGTGTTGTCTGGTAATCTACTGTAATGTGCCAATTCTATTTACCACGCTTGATTTCATTTTCCAAGGACTCTTGAGATATATCCAGAACATTATCTTTGACATCTTTTGACCTCTTATCACATAGCCCTCATCTCAAACATTATCATTCTTGCCAGGCTGCATTTTAAGGATGAATGATCACCACCTAGCCCATGTCTTGGATATTATCATTTCTGGTAGGTCATATTTCACAGATGAATGATTACTGTGAGCAGCATTTACTTTTGCAAATTGTTGTGGGTGAGAGAATTGAGAAATAGTTGGAAAATTCTAGCAAGAAAGTAATAACAGGGAAAAATGCTTGAAGATTTTTTTCAAAGACAATTTTTATGTGTTTTAAAATTGGACTAATGTTAGAAGCAATAAAAGGAACTAGACAAACTAAATTGCTCTAAATAGCTGTGCTAAAGAAATACCTTCAAAACACTATTACAACATGAGGAGGACAATGACTCTCTACCACTTAGTGTGTGCAGAGAGCAAAGATGGTGAACCTAGGAAGCAAAATGGGAAACTCTAGTGTACTTCTCAGATTAGTCTGGCAGTCAGTGCTGTTTGTACAGATATGACTATTATTTATGTGCAGAGTTCAGAGTCCTAATAGGCACAGAGAAGAGGATGCTAACTATTCACAGTTCTTTGGGGACCTAACTGCAGTGAACCTGATAAATCATTCATGCCTGCCTGTCCTGGAAGTCTGAGCATTTCTATATTTTCTGGTAACGTCATCTTGGGCCTTTCCATCTGACTCACTTAGAACCTGTCCTCCCTCCTACACATCCTTTGGTCTTACAAGACCACTTAGGGAGCCCAGACTTTTGGTTGCACTTGGGTAAGTTTTTCTTTCAGTAACTCAAATATTGGTGGAAATGTTTAGTCTCATTTCTACTGAGCATGGTATCTCTCTCATTGAGTGATGATAAATTTTGCTTCATTTTTTTTTTGGCTCAAGTTGGAATTTCAAAATTTTAGGTCTCATATAACCACCATGTACATTTGGAAATTCCTATAGAGTTCAAGATATCTAATATCAGAAAAAATTGAGTATTACTTCAGATAAATTAAGAAATCAACACCTTTTCATTATTGTACACTGAGTAATTGAATCACATTGTTTTTTGGTTAAGATTATGTACTATGGAGGTGTACAACCTACATCATAATGCCAAGGGTATTTTCTTCTTTTTCTGAAATCCAGTCTTCATTTTCTCAGGTCCTGACTGCTCACATTGCAGATGTAAGATCTGTTGGATTTCATAGTAATATATGCTCTCTGCTGCTTGGGGGTTATGGAACTGCATTAACATAGGATTGACTGTAATTTGGTATTGGTCAAATGTTGACTCCCAAGTCCCGCTCCCCTGTCCTGGCACATTTCCCTCCTGGGATAGACACTTAGTTTTAGAAGCTGTCGATGCATAATGGTCAGTAAAGAATTGAAGCCCATCAGTGATTTTTAGGGTCTAAGAAAGCAATTAGAGTTATGTGATATCACTTACCTTAATGAACACTTAGCAGCAGTTTTCATTTTTGTTAATGGATCATCATTGAGGATATGAAGTCATTACTTACTGACCTGAACAGTAGAGGGTCGGTAGATTCTTAGAATTGCTAAGAGTGAGACAAGAGCACCTGGGAAAAAACAGTTTTCAGCTCCTTGGATGAGAGATGCAGCCTGCTATAAAAAGCATTACACATGGTGGGAACCTAACAGTGATCATTTTTTTTCCTCTCATGCTGCTGGCTAGAATTCCAAAGTAAAGGGATTGTCAGGGTAGTTGTCTTCAGAGTCCTCTCTCCTTGGATTGTATATGATGTTTTTTTCTTCCCATGTATCTTCCCTCCTAGATCTCCTATTTTTTAATAAGGACATGGAGATTTTGGCCTTTATATTTAGGTATAGCCTCCTTCTTAAATACTGGAAGTTAGGACTCCATCAAATGAATTTGCATGGTTGAATGAATAAAAGATTTTCATTTAATTTCAGTATGCATGCAGAGTTAGCAGTTAACTAATAGGATTTTTTTTCTAAAAGTTTCTGTGTTTTGCTCACCTTGCAGATATGCTTAGGAAATAAAATTCCTCAGGGGTGTTTCTCTTTATTCAATAACTAAGCACACTATTCTCTTCATGTAGGGAACTAAACAGCCACCTTATCGTTTGAAGAACCACCACCATCACAAGGCCTGTCCAAGACATTCTCAAGGCTTAAAGGATTAAAATATATGGGAAAGTCTACTGTAGATAAAATTATTCAAAAGTTGAGCTGGGTGTGGTGGCACATGCCTTTAATCTTAGTACTTGGGAGGCAGAGGCAGGAGGATCTTTGTGATTTCAAAGCCAGCCTGGTCTACAGAATGAGTTCCAGGACAGCTGGGGCTACAGGGAAATCCTGTCTCGAAAAGGCAAAAAAAAATATTCAAAAGTTATAAATCTTATTAATTGGTTGATTTAAAGTGTGTGTAGTTTTCCTATTGTGAGTGATCTACCTCTTAGATGGTCCAGGGAGTCCAAGTAAGGTTGACTTAGGAATTCTCAAATTCTGGCAAGTTCTGCATAGAGAACTGTTCACAGAAGTAAGGCTGGTTGCAAACTTCTTTCTCTCAGAAGCTTTGCACACACTTGAGTCCCCAGGTTGGCACTTAACTTCCTCCCATTTGAAAAATCCTAGAAATATAATAACCTGAGCGATCCAGGTCCAAAGAAAAGTTGTAATAACACAGGACATTCCGAAATATGTGTATCCAGTATGTGTCTAGAAAGGACATTACAGACTTTGAGAAGTCACATCCCTTTGCCCTTATGCATTCCTGACCATAATAGCTAGAGGTACCAGTTGCTGGTCTAAATGTTGTAAATTGGGTTTATTCCAATTTCTTCAACAGCTCTTACTAGCTTTGAGATTATTTGTGTAGTTTGAATTCCATCAATTTAAGTGTGTTGGGCAGATAAAATGAACACTCAGCAAACACCAGGGACAGATCATAGCCATCCCAATGGCGATTAATAGATGTCTGATTCATTTGAATTGTGTGTCATGGTGCTCTGACCTTCCAGTCTCTTACTTGCTTCCCCTGCCTCTGAGAGTCCCCATCCCTTCTTCACCCCCAATACCAGCTAGTCACTAGTGAGGTGACACAGTTCTAGAAACACATGAGAAGATTTCAGAGAGGTGTCATGACTAGGCTTATGCCTCCCCACCCCACAATGCGCCCCACACTGCCCCACTGTATCTCCTTATCAGGTAACATAGCACAGAAGCTTTCAAAGCACACAGCTCAGGCAGCCTTCAAGAAATCTGCCAAACTGGACCATGCTAGAAATATTTTTTTTTTAATCATTAGGGTCACTTATACTAGTTTTCAAATGACCCATGCTTGTGATTAGAACCTTGGTAGAATAAAGGATGCTAAATTTTTTTATTAGCCAAATAGAATAATTTATAGATAGGGACCAACTTACTTGCTAGGGAGCAGTGGGTGGCCTGTGCCTTTCCCTGTGGAAGAGACATACTAAGCTCATGTAAGAAGGAGGTAGACCTTTCTAATTAATTGCAGGGCTGTCTTCACCCAGAACAGGTATGCCACTTTCTCAGGAGAATCCTTGTTTACTCAAAGCTGAGTATTTATTTATTTATTTATTTATTTATTCTTCATTTTGTTCCAAAGTAAATTTGAGCTAGGAAATAAATATGTGGAGTTTTTCGAGACAATGGAATAGGACCTAGAGAAGAGAATCCTGACACGTCTTCCTCTTCAGGGTCCTTTCTCTTTGGGGGGATAGGGGAGAGAGCGAAGGTAAAATTTCCCATCTAGTTCATCATGGCTTGCTTTCATAGCCATTTCTTTTAGTTATTCAATGCACTCATTTGCTCAGTGGCTCAACCTTCGTGTTCTCTCTGGCTACATGCTCCTTGCTCAAGATTATTCACCTGCAGCCTTCCATTTGTTCTAAGAATAAAATTTCAAGGCTTGCCAAAGCCAAACTGTTTGCTTGTTGAGTCCACTAGGACTTTTGATCCTTTCTTCCTTCTTTTCATTTCCAGGCTGATTGTTCTTAGTTTCTTAAGGCTGCCAAGCTGTTCTCCATGGCACTGGGCCTGCTGAGATTTAGGCCTGTACTACATATTAATGTCTTAGCTACTCATCCCTGACAACTGCCCTTCCTCATCCTGGATCCCCTTGTTTAAACTGCTCTTGCAGATGCAAGGTGTTTTTCATGTACACCATATCTGAACTTATTTATAAACATCTTTCTGGTTATTCTTAGGAGGCCAGTACAGGGGAATCAAGACAGGATGCATGCTTACTGGACTTCATTTGGGGGACCATGGGAGGGAAGGAACCCAATGTGGAGCATAAGTGCAGGATTGATGGCTGTTTCAGATTGCCAAGGAAGAATCTTCGAGCACTTCCTTAAGGGAAACATGACATCTTTTTTTTTTTTTGGGTCTTTTTGAGACAGTGTATCCCTGTAGCTCCAGCTGTCCTGGAATTCGCTCTGTAGACCAGGCTGGCCTTGAACTCACAAAGATCCGCCTGCCTCTGCCTCCCAAGTGCTAGGACTAAAGGCATGTGCCACCACACCCGGTGAAACATGACATCTTTTAGGAAAAAATTCAAGTGATAAGTGTATGTGTGTATTTATTTATGTATATATATATATATATGTGTGTGTGTGTGTGTGTGTGTGTATACTGTAGCAATACAAGTTGGAGATAACAACAACAAAAGAACTGAATAAAACTCTGGAAAGACTCAGAAAAAGATGCAGGACATGTATGGCAGAGTGTAGGGTCTCGGGTGGGGTGGGGGAATGGAAAGGGAAGTGACTGTAGATTTGATTGAGAAATGATGTATGACTTATGGAAAAAGTTTAATAATAAAAAAATCCTCCAATTCAGGTGATATAGGTATGCATATGTATATATACATGTATATATATATACATACCTATAGGGGCTGGAGAGATGGCTCAGTGGTTAAGAGCACAGACGGCTCTTGCAGAGGACCCAGGTTTGATTCCCAGCACCCACATGGTAGCTAAGAACCATCTTTAACTCTAGTTCCAGGGGAATCCGACGCCCTCTTCTGACCTCCGCAGCATTGCACGACATGGGTGCACCAACCTACATGCAGACAGTACACTCACACACATTAAATTATATGTTGTTGTTCTAACTTGTATTGCATATATATATATATATAGTTATATAGTTATATAGTTATATAGTTATATAGTTATATAGTTATATATATGCAATACAAGTTAGAACAACAACAACAAAAGACATGGGAAAAAAACTCTGGAAAGACTCAGAAAAAGATGCAAGACACGTATGGTAGAGTGCAGGGACTCAGGTGGGGTGGGGGGCATGGAAAGGGAAGTGACTCTTAATTCAATTGAAAAATGATGTATGATTTATGGAAAAAGTTTAATAACAATAAAAAGTAAATTAAAAAAAGAAACTTCTTTATTTTGCAGAAGATGGAGACTATTACAAAGTTCTACAGTTTCTAAAACACAAAGAATAAGTGACTGAGGTGCTCAGTCCTAAGTGGCACATCTGCAGTGCAACTTCTACACCCAAGGCTTAAGGAACATTAAAGAAGAAGGGACAGAGTAATTTAAGAGTAAGAGGGGATGGGGCTGGAGAGATAGCTTAGTGGTTAAGAGCACCAACTGCTCTTGCAGAGGACCGGGGTTCGATCCCCAGCACCCACATGGTGGCTAAGAAGTGTCTGTAACTCCAATTCCATGAGAACTCCAGTTCCAGGGGGATCCGACACCCTCTTCTGACCTCCATGGCATTGCACTACACGGGTGTACAAAACTACAAGAGAACAGTACATTCATACACGTACAAAAATAAAAATTAAATTAAAAAAAAAAAAGAGTGAGAGGGACAAGAAACCTGCTGCTATTTAAGGCATTGTAGACATGATAGAGGAGCTGCACAGTGAAATAGCCCCAGAATGGTCATCTAACAAGATTTGCAGTTGACAGGCCAAGGTAGATGGGGTACATTTCACAGGGTTCTACCTCAGGATGAGCTCCAGCCATGCAATGGATGCTTAGGGAGGGAGAATCAGTTAGGCAAGCTGAAACACAGATATACATGAGCACCATGAAATAGACCCAGTGTATAATATGTGTATTTATAAATATATGCATGTATATGTAACAGTAATACAGAAGAGGACAAGAAATTGAGTCAGAGAGTAGCAGGGGCCATGGGAAGAGTTAGAGGAGACTGAAAGCAATAGCAATAATTTAAAGACAATACTAACATATGAAATTCTTAAAAAAATTTTTTAAAAAAAGAAAAGGTCTAGGTCTAGGTAGTTGGCTTAGTCAATAAGGCAGTTGTCCCCCAAGTTTGAGGACCTGAGTTTGGATCACTAGGACAGATGTAAAATTTTAGCATAGTGACATCTCTAATCCCAGTGATGGGGTATCATTGGAAGTCCACTGGATAATCATCCTTAGCCTGCTTGGCAAAGTTCCATGTCAGTGAGAGAGCCTGTCTCAAAATGTGGAAGCCACCTGTATCAATTGCATTTCTGTTGGTGTGATAAAATACCATGATGACAGCAACTTAATATAAGCAGAGGTTATTTGGCCCCTGTTCCCTCTGTTCCAAGAGGGCAATTCTATACTGGTATGGAGGCATGGTAACAAGCAGACATGGTGGCCAGAGCAGGAAGCTGAAGGCTCAGACTTTCAACCACAAACACAAAGCGTGGGGGAGGGGGTCACAGGAAGTCTGCAAAGGTATACACACTCAAAGGCTGCACCCAGAGATATACTTCCTCCTAAAAGTTCCATGACCTCTTCAACAGGGGCAGGGTTCAAATATTAGAACCTCCATTTCTCACTGAAACTATCACACTGTGGTGGACACCAGGATTGTCAATGATACTGAGCACAGCTGCTTGATCCCAGAATCCTCCTTGTGAGGAGGGTAGGAGGAGTCTGGCTAGCTCTAACTTAGTCACGACCTGGCCTTTGTTCTCAGCCTCTGTGAGCAGTAAGCAGCAGTCTCTTTACCCTTGCAATGTCCCTCGAAGCAAAAAAACAAAAAACAAAACCTGTGACCTTGTAGCTTTTCCTAAAGAAGCACCTCAGCACCTCCTGAAGTCCTGTTGCCTTCCCTTAACCCAGCCCCCAAATTTCCCACGGAAGTTTTTTCCCCTTATAAGCATCTTTGTTTTTATAATAAACAATCTGTCGTCTGACACAGTCTCCCTGGAGGGGTATCTTCCCCTCATATTCACCACTGCTCCAAGGACCCTTTTCTGCGCCCTCCTGATTCCCAGCTTGCTGAGACCAAGGCCTGTCACAGTGGCTGCCACACAGAAGGTTTTGGGGAGCCGGTGGTCTCGAGAAAGGAACCCCACAGCTGACGACTCCATAATCACACAACCTGAGGTGACCTATGAAGTTGTCCTTTGGCCCTCACAAACATGTAGCATGAGCTCTTGCTCACACACACACACACACACACACACATATAAAAATATCTGATACACTTGATTGCAAATGTCTGACAGAAATGCAAACTTCTAGAGAGAATAAATATTCTAGTTTAAATTAATTGGCTTATAGTTACAAATTTTTAACCATTAAGGAAGTGTTATGGAAGGATACTGAAAGAAATATTCTAGTTTAAACTAGTTGGGTTATAATTGCAGAAATGGAATTGTTGGGGGACTGGCCTGAATGGTACTTGAGGTTCATTGCAAAATGTAAACACAGGCACATTCTCTGCTCACAGGTCCTTCTCCTGACTTGCGTCTTTTTCATTGATTCGTAATTTGTAAGTCTGTCTTGAGAAAGGATTTGACATTGGACGTAATTCTCTGTAAGTTTATATAGGGGTCCTACTTTCTAAAATTCTACCCATGGTGGGCATCTCTAATCTCACTCCACCCACTGCTTTCCAGTTCTTCTCCATAAAAACAGAGCTCTGGTCAGGGAATAGAAGAGGACACTAAAATCCCATGTGTCCAGCAGAAGCAGTTCTACATTAGGGACAAGTGCTTCTCAGTGTGAAGATTTAGTTGCTTTTCTTGTTTAAAGCAGATGATATATAGGACACGCATGTTAAACAGGTTTTCTTCATTTTTGGTAATTCGAAGAGACCAATACCAGGGGAGCAGAGTGACAAAGGAAAGCACAGGCCCAAGTTAACCTATTAAAATATAAGAACTTTATTTCATGGATCACGTACAGGACTAGGGCCTCCATTTCAGCCAAGCCAGGGAAGGAATGAGTGTCCCAGTCTCATGCAAGCATATAATGAGCCTCATCATAACTCAGTTTTAAATCTAGCATATTTCTATGAATTTATCTCTGATCTTTTGTGTTCAAATTTTATTTAGATTTAGCTATCAAAATTGCAACTGTGTTCTAGCCATACTTTAACTGTTGGAAAACTATTTGCACTTTCTTCTCAAATGCAATGTGAAGGTTGTATGTGTGTGTGGTGTGTGTGTGTGTGTGTGAGAGAGAGAGAGAGAGAGGGAGATTTGTACACTGTTTCCTGATGCTGTCTCCCTCTGGTGGTAGTTTTATGTACATGGGTCTGGAAGACATAGAACCAAAACAATCAACTTATTTTTTAATGGGGAGGGATATGAGGTAAAATTCACCGTATACTGTCCCACAATGTTCTGATTGGGTGTAAAGTTGATTGAGCGTGAAGAATCTGTTTGTATTTAAATATCTCAGTGGTTTTCAAATGCGAATGATCACAAATTATATCTCTCTCCATGTACACACATACACACACACATACACACTCATACACACACTTATATGAGAGGCTTGCTAAGAATTGTTTCTTCTGTGTGCTACATGTTATACTGTTACAACCCACCAGGGATTTTATTTGAACCATTGGAAGGGATTTGATCTTAAGTGAAGATAATGTCCTTGAGTGAGTGAGAGAGGGTCAAGGATAAGAACAAGTCATCATTCTTCTGTTTCTAACTCTTCTCATTTCCCAAATCCAGAAATAGTACTGTAAATGTAGCTGGACACTTTGGCATGACAGGCACTCTGAGAATGAGACAGTGCATTGTAAAAGCTACTTACTCAGAGAGGAAACCTTTTACCTTTTACATTCAGAGCCACTCCTATGATCTCTAAATGTTCTAAGGTGATAATTTTTTTTTATTTTTTTTAGATTCAAAACCAAGTAACTCACCTGGAAGTCATCCTATGTAATTTCATTTCATGTGTGTAATCAATATTGTGCCCCGGAATGTGAATTATCTTTGTTAAGGAGATGTAAGATTTTCTGTTTCATTATGTATGTTACATATGTGGTATATTTTGGGGAGAAGTAGGCCATGTTTATATTTTTGGATTCAGCTTATTTTTTTCATCAGCTTTTTTATAGCTCTCAAAGATACTGGCCTATTTTATTGATTCTGGCTCTGTGGAATGATAAAGTGGTATGCAATTAAAGCTCAGTTGAACTGTCACAGGAAATTTATGTAAATATTTAGAAGCTATCAATATTTTGTCAGCAGAAAAACATGTTTGTGGCAGACCACAAAGACTTGCCTGATTTTAGCTCACAGCCCTTGCACAACTGAAATGCTAGGTACTAACCCACTTCTCATTAAACCTAGTTTGTAATAATGCTTCCCATGAACCCCATTTTAGCAGTAGTGCAAGCAAATTAAAGCCATAGGATTTAGTGTTATTTTGTACAGCAAGAATGGTTCTGTAGGAATTGCAGTTGCTTTCTAGTTGCAGGTTCTGTGCACCTCCCTCAGGCCACCGAGTATCCATCTCCCTATCTCTCCCTCAGTCTTCAGGTGTAAGTTAGTGTGGCTTAAAACCCTTAAGAGCTGTTACAAAATATTTATCCCTGTGATTTCTAATGGGACTCAGATTGAAGAAGCTGAAGAGGTTTTACAGATTGAGTCCTCAAATGAAATAATCATCTGATAGTCATTCTTTGATTCATTCATTTATTCTACAGAGCTATTAAATGCCTGCCCCATGTGTACGTGGGTCCTGGAGAAATCTCCAAGATCAAAAGCTAACCAACTTCTGCCACTTGGAACCTGCAAGGAAGAACAGGGTCCTGCAGTGTATGTCTGGACTCAAATCCCAGCCCTATCTCTTATTCACAGATATACCTCATATGTGTGTCCATACATTACACTAAAGTGCAGAAGGGTGGGAAGTGTGTGTGTGTGTGTGTGTGTGTGTGTGTGTGTTACTAAAGGGATGGACTATGATCAGTGAAGGGCAGAAGGAAAGGAAAACCAGATGTATTCCACGGAGGAAACACCTCTACCAAATAAGAAAGAAATAGTCTGTGGTGGATGAAATGTTGTTCAAGCTAGCCTGAGGAATGATCAATATACTGGGTGCATGTTTTTGTGTGCTAATTGTGAGAGATGATGCTACTGTTTTCTCCAATATTTCTGTTCTAGTTTTTCTTCCATTGCTGTGACAAAACACTCTGACCGACACCAACTTGGGGAGGAAAGGGTTTATTCAGCTTACATCTCCTGGATCACAGTTCATCACTCAGGGAGCCCAAGGCAGGAACTCAGGGCAGGAACCTGGAGGCAGGAGCTGAAGCACAGGACGTAGAGGAATGCTGTTCACTGACTTGCTCTCCTGGCTCATGCCCAGCCTGCCTTCTTATACGGTACACAACAACCCGCCCAGGGTGGCACCACTCATTGTGGGCTGGGCCCTCCCACACTGCTCAACAATCAAGACAATACTCCATAGATGTGGCCACAGGCCAATCCAATGGAGCCAATTCCCCAATTGAGGCTCCCTCAACCCAGGTGTGTCAAATTGACACTAAAGCTATCCATCACAATTACATAGATTATCCTGGGCACAGAGTGGTGAAGTCAAAGGCAAACAGCATCTCCACTTTACTGAACCCTCCAGTAAGTGGAGATGTTGTTCATTTCATCTGTACCCAGAGCCCATCCCTTGCTCAGCACACACTTCCTCTCTGCCTCTTTTAAACACCTATACCGTGTGCTTATTTGGTGATATTTCTCAAATTGAGAGGAATAACACATATTGCTGCTCTCCCTAGCATCATGTGTCTAGGCCACATTGCTTGCTTCCTCTTGGGGTGGGATCAGAGGAATCCCATGACTCCCACATGGTTCCCTGAAGAGTGCTAGCTGAGAACTAGCCCCTAATTCAAATTGGATCTTCCCACAGTACCTGGTCATACAATTCTCTGGGAAGACAGAATATGGCACTGAAGGGTCTCTTGTAACTGGATTTACAGTTAGTTATTAGTCACCATTGAAGCCCTTATCCTCTCCAGGAGCAGGTAGTACTCTTATCTGCTGAGACATCTTTCCAGCCTTAAGGTACCTGGTCCTTTAAACTCCTGCATCAAAACTTCCTATGTCTGGTGCTTGATATAGATGGAAAGAAACCACTCTGGCAGCCCCAAATTTTTATAGGGATAACAAGGTGATGGGTAGGAACTCCCTAATAGGTTGAACTAGACAGGTAACAGTAGTGAGTGCATACACAACCTTTATTTGTTTGAGGTTGTAGCAGTGGTTCTTTGATCTAAGCTTTTCTCTACCATTTGAACTAACTGGAAACTATGAGAAAACCCCTTCAGGTGTGTACTTGACATGAGCAGGTTTATTTTTACTTTAATATTTTCAATTATAGACTCACTGGGGCAAGGGCATTGTTCACTCTTTATTCTTTTTTTTTTCTCCCTCCTTTTCTCCTCTCTAGCATCGTTTCATTCTTCCTTTTTGCTTTGCCAAAGAATATTAATCTGATGACAAACTTCAAGAGAGGGAAAATGACTTCAAGACAGGGGCCTGGATGTTGTTCTCCCTAAAATTCCTTTGCTAATCTCAACATTTTGGTCAGCTGAATAGAAATCTTCATTCTTATATGCACAGTATTTATAGCCTGTGATTAAGAATATACAAGTGCACATAAGACTCACAAATTACTTTGGCGTTTCCAGATTGTAAAAAAAGGCATTTGCATGAGAGCTGGGTCTTTGGATTCTGCACCTGCAAAGGTCTGATTTTAAATCAGCTCAAATTGCTGGGCTGAACTTCAGAAACCCTTGAAGTGGAACACAGCCCTGAAAAGCTCTTCTGGGAGAGTCTGAGTTCAGTGCAGCATCTCTTTATATTTTTTTTCTTTTACTTTTTTTTTCCCCTCACTGGGTTTCATGTGTTCTGTGTTAGCCTTGAAATCATGCAGCTAAGGAAGACCTTGAACTTCTGAACCTCTTGTCTCCAACTCCAGAGTGCTGGAATCTCAAGTGTGCACCAGCGTGCCTGCTGTATGTGGTGCTGGGGAGTCTAAACTCCGGCAACTACTCCACCAACACAGTGACATCCACCCCATTGTAACATGTCATGCACTGTGACATCCTGTCACAATCCAGCTAGCACTGAAACCTTCACAACTTTATTACATTTGTCCCAGTGTCATTATACTACACAATTTGCAGTGCTTATTGACAGTTCTTACTTTTTTCTTCTATGATTTTTTTTTTTTATAGTCGGAGTTTATTAAGCACTCCTGGAAGACAGCCTTCTGGAATTAAAGGAGCAACTTTTCTTTTTTTTTTTTTTTTTTTTTTTTTTTGGTCTTTTCGAGGACCGTCTCCCTGTAAGTCCCAGCTGTCCTGGAACTCACTCTGAAGACCAGGCTGGCCTTGAACTCACAAAGATCCGCCTGCCTCTGCCTCCCGAGTGCTAGGATTAAAGGCGTGTGCCACCACGCCCGGCTAGCAAAGGCTTTGTATGATTCATGTGTGTTTGAGTCTCAGTTCCTATGAAGAGCATTAAACAAAACTTAAAATCTCCTGAATTAACTCTTTGTTGTTACTGTCATCTTTAAGTGAATGCCAGGCCAGGATACCCTTGTCTCCAAAGAGCAGTTGTACATTAAGGCTTTCAAAATTGTGCTATGCAGAACTTTATGATTTTCATCTAATGTGTTCTGTATAGTCATTCTTCATATTCTGTGGTTTCCTGGAGAGGAAATTTATTCCACACAGTACATAGACAAGTAAGGAAAAAATAAAAATGTTTCCTCTTAATATTTTGAGATCACTTTAAAATATCTAATTATTTTTATTTTATATGGATAAATGTATTACCTGCATGTATATAAGGGCACCTGTATAGTGCAATGCCTGGAGAGGCTGGGATAGGACATTAGATACCCTGGAATTGCAAGTAAAGATGGTTGTTAGCTGCCATGTGAATTCTGGGAAAGGACCCTGTGTTGTCTGCAAGAACAGCCAGTGCTCTTAATCTCTGAGCCATCTGTCCAGCCCCTTGAGGTCATTTATAAAAGCAACTTTGCTTTTGTACTTTAATAAATTGTAAATTTGTATGTGTACCAAAGCATTGTTTTAATCATTTTACTGAATGCTTGTGATTTTCATACAGTATACATTTATCATATTTATGTCTTTCCATCTCCTCACCTTCCCTTACTACTCCCTATCCATTTTAATGAACTTTGTGATAAAGACATGTCTAGAAAAGAAACTCTGATGTAGAGGATGGAAAACTCTGATTTGTGTGCCCAAATGTCATTCAACGTGGGTCCATTCACTGGAGGTTGTTTGACCTACTAAGAGTCCCATCCTTGAAAGAGATGGACACCCCTCCCAGTAGCCATCAGTTGCCAATCGTTCTTCATAGTAGGGTTTGGGTTTCTTGCCCACATTGTAGACAGCATGTTTTCATCATCAACTGTTAAAGATTTGTAAACAGTGTGTAATAATTTTGAAGCATGATCACTATGTTCTACTTTGGCAACATGGAGTTGGAGAAAGTGTTCTGGAAATTTTATTCCTCCCTGGGCTGAGCTGGATTTTACGTCTTGACTCAAGCTACAGGCAACTTATCTTTATACAGGGACATCATAGGTAGACTCCTGCCTTGAGCCTCTGTTCCCAGAACTTCACATCCAGTCCCGCTCCTAAAATGTTTCTTGTTTTCCTGATATATCATGGACTAGGTTAGAGATCTCTACTTGGGTAGTAGGGGGTCCAAACACAGATTTTCACAGGGGTTAAAAAAGGTTTTAGCAACAAAACATCTCCTCAATCACTCGCTCAGTTTCTTTTCTTTTTCTTTTTTTGATCTTTTTTGACACAGGTTTTCTTATAGCCCCAGCTGGCCTGGAATTCACTCTGTAGAACAAGATGGCCTTGAAGAAATAGAGATCCACGTGCCTCTGCCTCCTGAGTGTTGTGATTAAAGGCATGCGCCACCACACCAGGCTTCAATTTCTTGATTTTTTAATAAAGAATTGTACCCCCATGATTTTGCTTGGAAAGGGGACTGTACTACTGCCTTTAACAGTTCTAAGTATTATATATATGGAAATATATATACACACATATATTTACATATATTAAAGATATAAATATATTATACTTTGTAATATAAAACTTTATACCATATATGTACACAATATATATGACTATATGTATATCATATATATATTTTACTGATTTTGTGCTCCAAGGATTATTTTTTCTTATATTTTTTCTTTCAATGTTTTTAGAATAAAGGTATTCTATCCTTGCCATTTAACTACTTAAACAATGTGTGTTGTGGTTTTTGTTTTTCCTCTTTTAATTCTAAATCTAAAGATAGCTAAGGAGTATTTTCAAATAGACCCTCTGTTCTTTTTGGATACAGGTTGTTCCAGTCTCAGTGTGTTGGTGAGAACTGAAGAGCTTGCAGCTCTCTGTGTCCTATCATGTTAGTTTGTTTTGTGGGGAAATCAAATCTGGCACCTTTCAGTTAACTTCTTTGCCTCAAAACAGATGGATCGCATAGTGGAGCAATAAGGCACTAGTGTTATCAGAAGATCACCTTGACTGCCTTGATTTTGATTTTGTTCATGTCTTAATCCTTTCAATCCTTTGCTAAAAGTCCTTCTGTAAAAGCAAGCAAGAACACTCAGAGGAAGGTGATAGTGTTGAAACATAATTTATTCTCACTCATGTGCTTGACAGCGCTTAAAGGGATCACAATGACATATCTCATTTATAATTTGATGTCCTAAGGGATGAGTGGAAAGTGTCATGGACTATTGTCTGGTCAGTCTCCTTAGTAACAATTGTAAGCTATTCTGGAGGAAAGGAAAGGGCGGAGGGGAAGAAATGAGACAGAAAAGAGAAGTCAGGCTTTGTACTTGTGTTCTGTTTCATCCTGTGTCAGAGGAAAACAGTGCATGATTTTTAATGGCAAGATGTGATTATGAGGTATTGTTAAGTAACAAAAGGAAGATAAGTTATTCTGCTTTGCATATGTGCGACTGTTTATGTGTACATGTGTGTACGTATTCATAAAACAGAGAGTGGAAATAACTATTTATCCCAGGGTAATAACCTCATTACTTCTGTAGCTTATTCTTTATATTATGCTCTCTAGAATTCCCTGTTATGCACAAGTAAGTTTCTACAGCAGAATTTTAAAATATTTTATAGGGGATGGAAATTTAATAATAACTTTTCCATACCATTTCTAGAAAATATCATTATAGTGAATATATTTGCTAATATAACCTATGAAAACATTCTGAATAAGGATGTGTTTTTCAAACAACTTAGTTATCCTCTTACATTTTAAGATTTGAAATTCTGTAGGGCTTCCATGTGTTTTTTTTTTTTCCTCTTCAATCTTACCCATTTCTGTATTTTTATCTCCATCTTAAAATAATGGGACTTTCAAGTAATCATCATTAGCTAACTGCATTAATTCAGTAGTCTGTTACTTGCACTTACCTATTGGATATACTAATAGATACTTCAGATAAACTCCTGTTTGAGATGTAACATTTGCATAGTATTTTTACACAATGAGAGGTAACAATATTGTCACCTTTGGAAGAAAAAAATATTCATTTATTTCTTTAATACTTTTCAAACAATTATGATTTAAAGTACCAGCTCATCTAATCTGCTCCCTAATACTTAGTCCTGCTTAAAATTTTTTTTAAAGATTAAGTCATACCAATTCTTCCTTAATACACTTAACTGACTCATCTCTCTTCTTTTCTACCATAGATTGTGGACTGTGCTTAACCAAGAAATTCCTAGGCTGCTTAACACTGGCCTGACTTACAACAGAAGAAGTAAGGTTTGCCTACCCGGCTGGACTTCTGGTGACTCTGCTGACCACTTGGTATCGGTTTCTGCTTGTGTGGAAAATCCTTCCTGTTGAAATTTTTTGCACATGGAAGACAACAGCAAAGAGGGCATCCCGGGCGTTTCAGACTAGAGACCTCAGGAAGATTATTTTACCATCTGCCCTCAGGCCCTTTCCTCGAACTGGAGTTCTAGACTTTGAAAGAACGTAGCTAGTCATTTTGGTTTTGTTTTCTGTTTTTGTCATTGTTTGTTATTGCTTTTGTTTTTAAATTTTCCACAGCACATTATATTCTATTTCTGTACTTCAGAAATGGGCCTACAGGCTATGAAGTGGCCCAGCCATGGGGCTTTTTTCCTAAAATCTTGGCTCATCATTTCCCTGGGGCTCTACTTACAAGTGTCAGAACTCTTAGCCTGCCCTAGTGTGTGCCGCTGTGACAGGAACTTTGTCTACTGCAATGAGCGAAGCTTGACCTCAGTGCCTCTTGGGATCCCAGAGGGCGTAACCGTTCTCTACCTCCACAACAACCAAATTAATAATGCTGGATTTCCTGCAGAGTTGCACAACGTACAGTCAGTGCACACTGTCTACCTTTATGGCAACCAACTGGATGAATTCCCCATGAACCTTCCCAAGAACGTCAGAGTCCTCCACCTGCAGGAAAACAACATCCAGACCATCTCACGTGCTGCTCTCGCTCAGCTCCTGAAGCTGGAAGAGCTACACTTGGACGACAACTCCATATCTACAGTGGGAGTGGAGGACGGAGCCTTTCGAGAGGCCATTAGCCTCAAACTGTTGTTTTTATCAAAGAATCACCTGAGCAGCGTGCCTGTTGGGCTTCCTGTAGACTTGCAAGAGCTGAGAGTGGATGAGAATAGAATTGCAGTCATATCAGACATGGCCTTTCAGAACCTCACAAGCCTGGAGCGTCTGATTGTGGACGGGAATCTCCTGACCAACAAGGGCATTGCTGAGGGCACCTTCAGCCATCTCACCAAGCTCAAGGAATTTTCCATAGTCCGTAATTCACTCTCCTACCCGCCTTCTGACCTTCCAGGTACACATCTTGTCAGGCTGTATTTGCAGGACAACCAGATAAACCATATCCCCTTGACAGCCTTCTCCAACCTCCGCAAGCTTGAACGGTTGGATATATCCAACAACCAGCTGCGAATGTTGACACAGGGGGTCTTTGATCATCTCTCCAACCTGAAACAGCTCACTGCTCGGAATAACCCTTGGTTTTGTGACTGCAGTATTAAATGGGTCACAGAATGGCTCAAATATATCCCTTCTTCTCTCAATGTGCGTGGTTTCATGTGCCAAGGTCCCGAGCACGTCCGAGGGATGGCTGTCAGAGAGTTGAATATGAATCTTTTATTGTGTCCCACCACCACTCCTGGTCTGCCTCTCTTCACTCCAGCTCCAAATACAGTTTCTCCAACTACTCAACCTCCCACTCTCTCTGTTCCAACTCCCAGCAGAGGCTCTGTGCCTCCAGCTCCTACTCCAACCAAACTCCCCACCATCCCTGATTGGGACGGCAGAGAAAGAGTGACTCCACCTATTTCTGACAGGATCCAGCTTTCTATCCACTTCGTGAATGACACTTCCATTCAAGTGAGCTGGATGTCTCTCTTTACCGTGATGGCATACAAACTCACCTGGGTGAAAATGGGCCACAGTCTGGTGGGGGGCATTGTTCAGGAGCGCATTGTGAGTGGTGAGAAACAACACCTGAGCCTGGTCAATTTAGAGCCCAGATCTACCTATCGGATTTGTTTAGTGCCACTGGACGCCTTCAACTACCGCACTGTGGAAGACCCCATCTGTTCCGAGGCTACCACCCATGCCTCCTATTTGAACAATGGCAGCAACACTGCTTCCAGTCACGAGCAGACCACCTCCCACAGCATGGGCTCCCCCTTTCTGCTGGCAGGCTTGATTGGGGGTGCAGTGATTTTTGTGCTAGTGGTCTTGCTTAGCATCTTTTGCTGGCACATGCACAAAAAGGGGCGTTACACCTCCCAGAAGTGGAAATACAACCGGGGCAGGCGGAAAGATGACTATTGTGAGGCAGGCACCAAAAAAGACAACTCCATCCTGGAGATGACAGAAACCAGTTTTCAGATTGTCTCCTTAAATAATGATCAGCTCCTTAAAGGAGATTTCAGACTGCAGCCCATTTATACCCCAAACGGGGGCATTAATTACACAGACTGCCACATCCCCAACAACATGAGATACTGCAACAGCAGCGTGTCAGACCTAGAGCACTGCCATACGTAACAGCCAGAGGTCCAGTGTTAAAAAGGTGGACACCCAAACTCTGAGAACACACACATGTGTGCACAGAAAGACACGCGAATTACATTTGATAAATGTTACACAGATGCATTTGTGCATTTGAATACTCTGTAATTTATACGGTGTACTATATAATGGGATTTAAAAAGTGCTATCTTTTCTATTTCAAGTTAATTACAGTTTTGTAACTCTTTGCTTTTTAAATCTTAAAAAATATATATAGTTGCTGAAGTACTGTACGGGGTTGTACAAAGAGAACCCAGCGCCAAGGCAGAAGAACGAGTGATTCTTTCTTATGAAACATCTTAACCACTTTGCTGTTGAGCTGTCAGATTAAATTCCTTTCCTAGAGCTGATGGTAAGATGAAAGGATAGATTCAGATGGGCTCATCAGGATAAGAGGCATGAAGTGGGCAAGGAAGGAATGGCCTAGATATGTCTATGCTATTTCTATATCTCCTGGCCTGGAAGAGAAACATTTTTAAAAGTCCTTAATGTAGGAGTGGAGGTGGTTACCCCACTTTGATCCAGTGCAAGAAATGTAGAGAGTGTGAGGAAGATGCCGGCTCCCATGATAAGACCCAACACTCCCTGACCAAATCAAGGAAATTGACAGATTGGAAATGTCCTTAAAACCCCAGGGTTGGATTCTGACTCTGAGCTCCAAAGTCACTCTTCTTGCCTCCTTGGCCCTATGTTATAACGGTTGGAAACCTGAGTCTTATTCCAGTCATCTTCAGGGACCAGCATGGTCAGTTCTAACAAGAAAACTCCCCTTGAAAGTGTCACTATCCAAATCATATGTCAGGTTGAATCGCATTCAACAGAGATATATTCTAGAATAATTTTTTAGAAGAGGCTAATAAAATAATGGGAAGAATTATATTGAATGGAATTATTTTTGATAATGAGAATTATTTGGGTAGTTTCACTGAGGCTATATCAACATGATACTTAGAACAACAAGGGAGCAATGTTTGAGATATAGTAAACAACTTGTTTATTTTAAAAAAGTGCCGAGACTATTTAGAGCAAAAGTACTGATCAGTTATTCTGTAAAACTGTATCAACTGACTTTCCTAGTATCATGTTGAAATAGCTTGAATTAATACCTATATTCCCTCTTCAATTCTTGTCTTCCAATCATCTTGCATATATTTTTGTAACTTAGTTTAATATGCCAAGATTTTTTTTTCTCCTTTTGCTTGGTATTTCAGAGAAAATTATGGATGCCAATCTTGTTTGCACAAAATATCCATATGTATTTCTACATATTAAAATGCATACTAATGTTCACTTCTAATGATTCTGTAAGGATATATCAGAACTGGCTAAAAGAATGTGTATTGTTAAAAGCAATACTAGGTTTCCACCTCAATTTAACTTGACCCTGTTCACGTTTGAAATTTCACTGATTCTTTTTTGTTTGTGGATGTTGTAATTTTGGAAATTTGGAGGGATAATCTTACATTAAAAGGAATAACAATTAAAATGAGTAAGCCAGGGAATAAAAGTTTTCCCTAATCAAAAAAGTCAGAAGACACAGCCAAAAGAATGATGTCCATCCTGGATGCAAGAAATGTTTGAAGCAAGTCCATCTTCAGAAACATTTATATTTTCCCTTAATTCTTGTTATTTCTTAGAGGTAGAAGGGCTATAGATCACATACATTATCTTTTTTAATGTTTTTATTGATCATGTGTACATTTCATACAATGGTTCCTAATCAAATTTAAGGCCTCCCTCCCTGCCCAAATCCTCTATCAGAACTCATACAAATTCACCCCTGGGAAATTATTTTCAAAACCACATTCAAACTTTCCATTCTGTGCCATGTATTTCTTTTACAATTGGTGATGGTTTTAGGGACTCATGAAGTAAATGTCACAGTCTTTTTGCTTTTTCTCTTTTTAAGCAAAATAAAACTGTGGTGTGTCTTCTTGTAAAAGTTTAGGTATAAAATGCTATGCAAGCTTTTCTTTATAGCAAGAGCTATATTTTCTTTAATAATATACTCTGACTTAAGTGTTTTAATCTCCCTCAACCCACAGATTAAGGATAAAATATAACTGAAATTATAATGTAGACACAAGAACTGAAACTTCAGTCAGTAGAGCCAAGCATAGCTATGAATTAATTTGAATTCTGAAGTGACTCGGGTTTCCATTTTAATCATTAACTAGTGCATTTGGGGATTTTTTTTTGTGTGTGTTATTTTGTTTTAAGCTAGATCCACACAGTGAACGGGTAAGAGCGGTTTAGTTGTAAGCCATCTAAAATTGGGACCGTGACATGGAGTTTTGTGTACTTGAATGGATAATTTCTTTCCACTGTCCTGTTCCTGTTGACTGTGTAGATAAAACTGTGTGTTGAAAAAATTATGGTACTTTGATTTTTGAGGGTTTTTATTTCTGTTATACACAAAACAATCATTCTCATCCACTTGTAATATAGGAATTTTGGCTGCTGAAATGTCCTTTCTTTGTCCCAGGAAGAACAAGAATGGAGAAGTTCCAATGATATCTTAGGACACACACAGCATTATTCAGGATTTAAGTGCTAACATGGAGTCCCAGTCATGAAAATTGCTCAGATACTCTCTGAATGTTCCTCTGGTAGATGTTTCTGTAAAGAGAGCTTTATTATAATCTTGTGAGTTTCATGACAAAGATATCTACAATGAAAATCAGACTCCCATTTGTAGCAGTGTACCTGGGGACAGGGCTTGTCCCACACTAGGGTAGCAGTCACATCATGGAATATGTAATATCTTATGCATCTTTTAAACAGCAGTCACTAATGGATGACATATTGACTGGCATATTTAATCATGGTATGTGTTTTTCAGTTCTATCTCCTCTGTATTTGGTACTAATATGACCTCACCACTATGTATTATGGGGTGACTAGTAAAGAGTCAAAACTGAAATGATCTTACATACTGTCATATCTGTCAGTACAGTAACTGTCACTACACAGAGGACATTACAAAAGAAGGGAAAAAAAAGCATGGTCACATGGAGACTATTGATATTTAGTCATACTGAAAGCAGACTCTTACACCTCCTTGCTTATAGAGATGTGTTTGACCATGGAGAAGATGCTGGGTTTCCTTCAAACACTTTTTCATTATGGGGCAGCATGTCACATGGAACAGTCACAGACAGATGTCAGAAGAGTGTTCCTGTGCTTATTTTCTTTATGCCATTAGTGGAAAATATTCTCCCTTGTGAGAAGTAATGCAACTTATAATTATCCAGTTGTCTGTTGAGATAATATTAGATACATTCTCTCAAGGTTAGAACCCAAAACGGTAGCATTACAAGTCTGAGGAAAAGTATTGACATAGCTTCCTAATTATGCAGATTTCAATGGTATTAGCCATACCACATTCAGAACATCCTTGTCCCCTGGAGAGAAAGCAGGATTCTCATGTGAGCAATGCAGCCATTCACAAGGCATCACAGTTGTCCTCCTCAGGCAGGTGCCATGCTGGTTCATCAAGACAGTGAAGTGGTTAATTACCATTGATATCCTTGCTTATATCATTTATCTCTGACCTATTTCAAGGTGACATTTCATGTTGCTTTAAAACATAAGGATAACACATATGCTCAAAACTTACTTTTCCAGCTGTGTAGGAAAGGAAAGCATAAAAATGTGTCCAACAGATAAATGGTGCACACACAAAACAACTCCTGTTCTTGTCAAACCTTGCCTGAATTTTCAGGTCAATATACCAGTAAGAGGAAACTATATCTTACATCCCTCTTTAATTTCTTCAGTGGAGTTGAATGACGATTGCTGGTAATGGGGAAGTTTTACTGACTGTGGGGGAAAGGTTTTGTACACAGTATGATATTCTTTTAACAAATCAGATTGTTTTGCTGTAACATTTTGTTTTCTAGCTGCACACTCACCAGAAGAGCACAAACCAAGGCCATCACAACAGGCATTTTTAACTCAATATAAAACATGTACATCCATTCATAGACATCCATAGAGATGGTATAATATACCTCTGGAAAGGTATTTGTTGGATATGAGATTTGTAATCAGTTATGACAAGACGAGGCATCACCACTGTGTGTACCTCATAGGATGATATTCGCCGAGAGTTAATCCTAATGATCTGTTATTGTTTGAATCATGTGTTGACTTGATTCTGGTTGTGTTCAGTCTGTTCTCTCTGACAAGGGACTGGGAGATTCTGTGTCACACATCCTCTGAGACCTACCATGTTGCACACTTTGTTAACTACAATCTTCACTCTACACTATACAGTACCTTGTTGATATATTCAGTAAAGGCTTATTTTAAAAGAAAACCCCATTGTGTTGATCTGAGTAAGTTCATGGGAATACATCCAGTACTTGTGCTGTGATGTAAATGAAGGACAAGCAGTGCTTCCTGATGCAGGGACCACTGCAGAGATGAAGTGAGTCATGGAATTTTCATGCTTTCCTACCAGAAAGACGTCCTCTCTCTTTTTAAAGAAATTTGGGTGAGGGGGTCATGTGACAGTCTCCTGTTCTTAACTTTTTCCCAATTAAAGGGTGTTTTTCTAAAACTCTTTCATATACACACCCATACACACAGAACAGCAATTTCTGTTGAAGAAATACTAATAGATACGTGTAACCAATGTAGTGATCTAATCACAGTAGTCTTTCTCACAAGGTACATTATTGGCTCTAAATGTCAGTTCTCTAAGAATTCTCATCCTTCATACTTGGGTATTGCTCCATCTTATCCACTTGTACTCTTCAACGGACATCCATGGCAGTGTATGTGCTCACATACTGAACTTTGATGCAACATTAGTCTTATGAGACTTTCCAGAACTCATTTCTCTAAGTCCTCTTGTTCATTTTACTACTGGTGTAGTCAATAGAAAGTTAATCGAGAAATGAAATTATGAAATTTCACTTACCTAACATTACTTAACTTGCAAAACTATAACTGGAAAATGAACAGTGAAAGCCAGTTTTAACAGGTGATTTGTATTATTTTGGAGAGCTTGTGCCTAAAATTTTGATCTTGCTAATCCTGGTTGGTTTTGACAAGGCTTCATTTTACAGTTAACTAGCCTATTGGCCAGCAAACTAACCATTAATTCGAAAGACTGCATTAAGGTCTTAGTCCTCTGGTTCAACCTCTAAGTCAACTTTGGGGATCTCAGAGAAGAATATAAAGAATGCCTAACCAAATCAACCATATCTTTACTCCACTAAGTTTCTAAGAAATTTGTGCACCCAATGTGTTTGCAACTAACTTACCGTTTATAACAATATGTTGAATTCAACTAAAAATTCAGAGAAAAGAAAGACCCCAATATGTAAGAACTCGTGTACTAGATGCTTTCTAATGCATCCTAGTGTACTCTGCCTTCTTTCCCTACACTAGCAGTATACCCATGGTAACAAAAGTCATACACTTACCTGTTGGGAAGCCTGAGGTTGCATCTATTTTAAAAGATGTTGGGAAGGAATAACCTATTGATAAGAGTTCAGTTTGAACATAGTTGAGAATTCAGGACTCCTGTTCGCTAATTATAAATGCAACTGTTACATTTCTAGAAATCAATACAAATGAATAATAATGGCACCTGAGAAATATAAAGGACTTCTAGAGATAAGCAAAGACATAAGTATATATTGCCACTATGTCTTTAAGATATCTGCATAAGGTTCATTCTCAGTAATTACTCATATTTTAGAACCGAGCTTCAAGAGAAATGTTTGATCTACAGCCAAAAGTGTTATAGATCGTTAAGTCAGAAATGAGCCCTAAGCATGACTTGATGTATTACGATTTCCCTGACTCTCAATAAATTGACTAGCCTTAAGACTGACCTTCAGGACAAATTATTATTCAATATTTAAAGGGTTTTAATGACAGAAACATTACAGACTTTCAGTAGATGTCGATATTATGGCAAATCAAAGAAACATTAAACTCAAATATCTGTGGATTTCAGTCTTTGATTATTACTACTTTGTATAGACAGAAATTCCGTCCCTGTGATTATTTCATTGCAATGCTTAAGAAGAGATCAATTTTTCTCCACCCATGAGGGAGAGGGGCAAAGATAAAAAACAAACAAACAAACAAAAAAACTATTAGCACATGAGTGTCTCTGCTTTTAGTAATGAATTTGTTTCATATTTTAGAGGTTTAAACGTTGCATAGATTCTGTTGAAAAAGCAGGTATGCCAGAATTGTTTTGAGCCTTAGCAAAGTGGCTTCTGAATTTAAAATGAACACAGAGAGTATGTTTTACAGATAACAAATGGGCTTTGGTTTCATTAGTTCTAACATGTTAAAGACACATATTTTAATATGTCTCAAACCTGATGTCATTTTTGCACATGCCCCAACTAATGACTCCATGTCTCAGTATTTTTGTTGAGAAGTCTTGCAGCACATATTGATATTTTCCTGGGGATTTTCTTAGGATTTTAGTATTATGTAAACCTTGGTTGGGGCCATTATTTTCAAATAAAGTATAACACTGCCTTAGGCTACTAAACACTGTAGTTTGGTAATTTTAACCCTTGTTTCTTTAGCTATATTGCCACTGATCACTTTTTGCCTAGTGTCAGTAGGTTTGCCTGCCAAATAGAACAGTTTCCAAGGGAGTTAAATACGGCTTCTTCAAAATCCTTCTCATAAACTGCAAGGCCTAGATTCTCCCTGCTCCCTGACTGTCTTCAGATTCCTTCAGTCTTTCCTATATGCTGTAGGGCAACAATCTACAGAGATTGGTTGAATAGGTCTTGCTTTTAAACAAAGTGCTCTATTTTCATCACTTGTGAGATATAATCGAAATACCCAAATCTTGTATAAGTCTTCCCACACATTGCTCCAAGCATTCCTTGTTTGTTTGTTTGTTTGTTTGTTCTGTGTGTGTTATTTTCTCAAGACTAATCAGGTATTTCACATGAACACATGCAGAAATACTATCTGTATATCTGCCAGATATGTCAAGTCCCATAGATTTGCCACACACTGTCATTCTACTGCCCCTTCATTTGCCTGGGTGCACAATGACCCTTTAAGATACAAGTCAGATGTGCTCCGAGAAAAGAAAGATGCTTGAAACCTGCCTGCCTATTATCTGAAATGCCTTTCTATCACTATAACTTAAAAGTCTGTCATATCTAGCATTGACCTGTGTTATTCTTTTTTTAATTAATTAATTTGTTTATTTATTTAACTGAAGGTAGATGTGCCCAGGTCTGGAGTCAGTTTTCTTTTTCCACTATGTAGTTCCCAAGGAACAAACTTGAATCATCTGGTTTGTCGTCAAGCACGTTTACTCCAGAGCCAGCTCACCAACCCAAGTGGTGTTCGTTTTTCATGGAGTTATTTCAAACCTATGCTCTAGGCAACCTGAAGATATTCTGCCACCTGTTTCTGTCTGCCTAGTGCTGAGTAAAATGTCAGGGCCTTCTTGTGCGCCAGCCACTTCAACAGTTTCTTAAATCAAAGTAACTTTGTATAAAGGGAATTATTTGGAAGTAGTGTTTCCCAAACACTCCTAAATGTATTCTACATAAAGAAACAAAAGCTTTTTCATCTATAGATTTCTTTTTATTACCCATTTCTCTACTTTTTTTTTTTTTGCAGAAAATAGTTTTGTGGCCAAAATCTCAAAGTCTTAGAGAATCAGGATATCTGCATAGGGTGAGCTGAAAGCACCATTCAATGACTTGAAGAACTTCTTTTTATATTACAAGCAACATCAAAATTCTCAGCCAGCTTGGGAGAAAAACATATAAAGAAATATCTTTTAAATCACCTTGCAACAAAATGACACTATCATGAAAAGTTCACAAAGAACCAGTCAATGCGAATACAAACATTCTGACAGTTTCCTAGGAAAAGTCGATTCTTCACATTTACAAAGCAGAGGTAGATATTCTTTTCATTTCAATCAGCAAAATCAAAGAGATAGTCATTACTCCATGAACAGCCTGCATAAAACAGGCAAATATCATTTAGGTGTTCATGTTGTGTTAGCTTGCTTTCTGCTGTATGAATGAATAGTCTTTTCTGGAAATAATTTTCCACTAAAGGATGCAGTGAAGTTTAGTAGCCATTAGGAACTCAGACCTGAAATCAGTCTGACTTATTTTAAAAACTAAGCCCCACTATTAAGAGGCCAATTGACATTGACAATAACTTGTATTTGAAGCCGTCAATTTCCTTTTTGTCAGTGCAGATAATGATGTCCCACACACATGGAAACCAGTAGAGTAGTGACACTATATCTGATTCAGAGCAAACACCAAGTTGACAGAATTCAGCCTTTTCGTTTCATGAAAATTTGATCAATACAAGACTCCTTATCACTAAAATTTCATGATGCAAACTAAACTGCTTCAGAATCAACATCAGGATTTTCTGTAGGGATTACCTTTTTAAATGTAACTAATTTCCAAAACCCAACATAACTGCACAACTATTACCAGTAGAAGTCTGACGGAGTTTTCCATTTCACTTATTAATATTATTATTTTGAAAGTGTTGGAGAAAGTGAGGTGGCATCATATGACATAGAACAACTGCAGGCTTTTTGCTTCTTGGTGAATGTGAGCACTGAACAGCACTGTTGAGCAGAGGAAGAACATAGAGCCCATTCTCTCTAGCATGCAGGGCACAAATAGGTGTGGCTATTATTGAAAATTAGCCCAAGAGATGTAAGTACCAAGGCAGCCCTAAGACTACGTGTTCAGAATACACTAGAATAGGGAAACATCTTCTAAAAGGCAACAAATTTGTTTGAGCAATGAACACTTTTTATTCATTTATTCAATTTGCCTTGCTCAGAATCCAACACAAAGCATCATACTGAGCTATTCTCTGAATCCCCCAAATCTTTAATTTGAAATGTCATGATGTTTACACCACATGTTAGCCCCATAACATGCAAATACACCCGTGGATTGCATTGAAGAAGAAGATAGCAGCCCCGAGGAGGAAGGCTTCTGTGAAGTACAGGTGTTATACTCTAACACTCAGTTGCTTTTGAAATCAAACAGACCTTAATTATGTATTCTAGATGTAATGTGTAGTTAAACATCCCATCTACTTGGTCGTGTTGTGTTTATTATTTCTTTCTGTGCATATTTTTGCGGGTAGAAGTTAAATAATCTCAAATCATCTTTCTTACTATGGTCTGTATGAGCACTGCAGTAGCATTCTTCCCCTTAATTTTTTTTCTACCTTTTCTTCATCAACAAATAGAGAAATATAATTGGTTGCTAGGGACTAATTCTTTTTCTCCACATTCTAAATAAGAATTGTGTTGTGTTGTACTAGTTTCAAAGAAATTATTTTGCAAGTATGTATGGATATCAACAGTGTATGATTTAGAACCATCTCTATTCTTTGGGGCTGGTTTTGATTGGTTGTCCCTCAGGTCTTTGTGTGTTATGGCCCTGACAGACCCTAACTAGTAAGATCTTATATACGTTACTAATCTTTCTTAGTAAGAAGTGGGAAGTGAATTCTTGTATAATGGAGATCATTTGCATCAGAGGTAGAGTAACAGTGTTTACAGAACTTTATACTCTTGGGTGAAAAGCCTACCTATTCAAACATTGCAGATCTACTTAACTTCAAGGTGAAAACTACCTAGAGCTAGATTTAGATCTCTGACCCAATTCATACCAATGTGAATCTTGAGACTATTTCTACTTTATTTTTCTCATCTTTGCATGGGAAATAAAAAATACCCACTTCCACTATAACAGGACAGTTTAATATCAGCAACATTGGAAAATACATGAAATTGGTGTTCAAAATGTTAGTCTAGATACCTTGGCTTTCTCTTGTACTAAGGGTATGTATGATCTTTCTTGCTTGTTACTGCCAAAATCTTAGGAGCTCGTTTTGGTCTGATAAATTATTTGGGACTCTAAGTTCTGGTGCATTCTTGCTAGTTCCCTGGGAAGTTCAGCTTCAGTTAGTTAGGCTGATTTACAGTCTACATCTTGACAATTTCAAGATGTGCACAGGATAGATAAGTAATGTTCAAGAAGGCAGTTCCACTGATTTCTTGTTAAGAATTAAGTTCGGGAGTTGTACAGATGGCTCAGGGATAAGAGTGTACTGCTCTTGCAAAGGATTTGGGTTTGGTGCCCAGCACTCACATTAGGCAGCACACAACAGCTTGTAATTCTGGCTTCCATAGGCATTCACACACTTGGCACACATAAGATCACACACACACACACACACACACACACACATAAACAATTACGAGGAGCATTCAAACTATTAATGACTTCACGGAGTCATCTTCACTGGTTAGCATTTATAGTATCAGGAGGTGCTGTCCATGCTAACAGAAGGGAAAAAATAAGAATCAGTTTTACTCTGCTGTGAATCCTATGAGCTATACTAAAAACTGACCTGGAAAGACATGTGTACCTATGCCATAGTGGTACAAATACTATGTGAGTAAACATCCATTCTTCAATTGGATTTAAGATCAGCTTCCTAAGATAGAGCCTATACCTAACATTTATTATATCAGGCTTAGGAACCTGAAGCTAGGCAGGTCACATGACATTGGGGAGAACTCAATACTAGTTTTCTCCTAAAAAGTCATCATATTAAACTGATCCCTAAAATCTTACTGTTATATCCATAGATTAATCAATCCCCAGCTCTCACAAGAGAAATTGTGATTAACACAAACCCACAATTGGCCAATGTACAGAGAATGTGCAGAGAAGAGTCTTCAGAGTGCTTACTACTGATTAGAACAGCTATATCAAACTTCTACCTCCTAAGACTCAGGAATCATTGCAGAGGAGATAGAAAGAGTGTGAGAGCCAGAGGTGACAGATGACCACAAAGAAACAGAGTTACTTATAGGGTAACAGTGTGCACAAGTCCCATGCAAGTTCAAACCATAGTACATTCCAAAATAGTCATGAGGAAGTTGATAAGAAACTCCCACTCCACACAATGAAATTGTGCCAACGGATGAGCAAATGGCAGCTGGAAGGGCAGAGACAGTTTCTTTCAAGCATGGCACTTTTTTCCTTATATGTGAAAGAAGGTACTAACAGTTCTGATGATTTAATAGAATTTTTGATGTGAAAAGGTCAGTGACTGGCATTATGGTGAAAAATATGGTGAAATGACTAGAAAGAACAACAACTAAGGGGCTGGAGAGATGGCCTAGCAGTTAAGAGCGCCGACCGCTCTTGCAGAGGACCCGGGATCGATCCCCAGCATCCACATGGCGGCTGAGAACCGTCCTAAACTCCAATTCCAGGAGAACTCCAGCTCCAGGGGAATCCGACACCCACTTCTGACCTCCGCGGCATTGCACGACACGGGTGCACAGACTTGCATGCATACAGTACATTCGTACACATACAGAAATAAATAAAAATTAATAAAAAAATTAAAAAAAAAGAACAACTGGGAAGTGAAACTCATTGTTATTAGTTCAAAATAGAAAGATGAAAATTATAGTAATGAGGAATATTTATAAAATACTCTGAGCAAAAACTTCATTTGAAGTTCTCACACTAAACATGTCTTCTATCTCTACACATCTTTTATGAGCTAGCTAGTAAATGTTTCATGTTTAAAGAAAGGAAATTATGAGAATACTATCAAGGATAATATTAAATCAAAAGTGTATAATTTGGATTAAGCAGGATAAATTTTACACTGACTCGCCCACTCCAGTCCCAGAACTTGATAAAATACAAAATCAGGATCTTTACAAAAAAAGAGTTTTGGAATAATTAGGATATTCTTTCTCAATATCCTTATAAAACTGATGCTTATTAGATAACAATGAGATGTTAATTTCAAAATGTTTAGACCTTAAAATAATTGCCAATAAGCACTGTCTTCATTTGATCACATTAGACACCTGAATCTAATAATAAAACATTGTTCTCTTAAGGATGTGAATATAGTGTAGACTTTAAAATAATTTCTAATTATCCAATTATCAATATTTTTAATAAGTGACTTTTAATTGTACAATTGGAATATGATCATCATGACTGAAAATGAAGTGTTATTATCTATTCATTTGCAAGCAGTTACTTATATTTCTCATTCACTAGCTATTTTATGAAACATTTTAGTTCATTAATTTGTTAGGAAATTAAATAAAAGGTAACCAAGTTATTAAAATAATATATTTTAAAGTATGTAAATATAATGTTTCCTCTAAATAGGACTAAATTATATTTAAAAGGAGTTTAACAAAGTAAATTTAGTGAAAATACTTAATGTTTTCATTGAAAGTATTAAAATTATCCCTAGCAGTTCAGAAACGTCAAAATTATTCTCTAACAACAAGAAAATTGAAGTTGACACTCTTTGGGGGAAAAATAGACTTACCTTTCTGTTAATCTCAACTAGTTGTTCACAGTGATAGAATATTACTTGGGGCTGGAGAGGTGGGTTCAGTGGTTAAGAGAACTGGTTGCTCCTACAGAGCACCAGCATTCAATTTCCAGCACCCATGTGATGGGTAAAAACCATCCCTAACTACAGATCCAGAGAATTTGACCCCCTCCTCTGACATTCATGGGCATTGCACAACACGGATACACACTTCCATGCAGGAAATATACTCATACATATAATTTTTAAAACATTTAAAGAGTATAACAATTATTTTAATATCATTTTATTAATTCTTTGAGGATTTCATATATGGATAAAATGTATGTTTTTTTGGTCTTTTCGAGTCAGGGTCTCCCTGTAGCCCCAGATGTCCTGGAACTCACTCTGTAGACCAGGTTGGCCTGAACTCACAAAGACCCACCTGCCTCTGGTTCCCAAGTGCAAGGATTAAAGGCATGTGCCACCACGCCCGGCTAAAATGTATTTTTTAATATATTCATCCCATCCTATCCTCAATCCTTGTCTAATGATCTTTTCTTTAATGTCCAGAAGTTTATTTAGGGGTCTTAAATTTTCTGTAGAGCTCAGGTGAGGGTACAATGCGATTGTAGAAAAGTAAGAGAAAAATGATGGAAAATCTCTTTGTTCCTGGGCATAGGAAAGTCCCAACATCAGGGCTTGGATGCAGAGCACCATGTGTGGATTCCAGAACTTATGTCATCAATGGTGGTGGAAAGTCCATTTTTCCTAATCAGTTCCCCAATACTAGAAACTGCAAATGACAGAGACCTAACCTGTCCCCATCATATGTCTAACACAGAGGCCATGACATTGCTATATACAACTTGGGACCCCAGGGGAGGGGTTTGTTGGAAATGCAGCCCCTCAGAGAATGCAGAAGTTGCTGCCTCTAACCTCCAGCCTGCTCTACCATCAGCCTACCATGGAAGGAAGATGGAACAATGGCACTTGGCTGAGGACTACACCTCCAGCTCACAGGAGGGAAACTATAGCTCCTGTCACTGGAAGGGGGCCACAGAGAAAACCAAATTTTGAAGAGACATGCTTTTTGTTTGGGGGCTGTTTTTTTTTTTTTTTTTGGTCTTTTTAAGACAGGGTCTCCCAGTAGCTCCAGCTGTCCTGGAACTCACTATGTAGACCAGGCTGGCCTTGAACTCACAAAGATCCACCTGTCTCTGCCTCCCAAGTGCTAGGATTAAAAGCATGCACCACCATATCCAGCTGAAGAGACATGCTTTTAAAAAATAATTTGTAGTTGTTGTCGATGAAAGAGCTTCTATAACATGTTTTGAAGAACCAGTTTGTAACTTATACATGATAGCACACGTTTTTAATTCCAGCACTCAGGAGGCAGAAACAGAGGCATGAAAAATCTGTGAGATAGACCAGCCTGGTGTCTATAGAGAGTTCCAGGCCAGCAAGGGCTAGGGGAGACTCTGTCCACTAACTGCCAAAGGGAAAAAAGAAGGAAGGAAGGAAGGAAGGAAGGAAGGAAGGAAGGAAGGAAGGAAAGGAAAGGAAAGGAAGGGTGACCCAGTATAATCGAAATAGAATGTAACATCAAACTGGTTGTTTGTTGAGTTTGTTGAGTGTTTTGTCACAGCAATGGAAGAGAAAGTAGAACAGAAATTGGTACCAGAAGTGGGGTATTGCTGTGACAGACCAGAAGTGGGGTATTGCTGTGACAGACCAGACCTTGGTGTTTTGGGGAAGGATTGTGGAAGTTTTTGGAACCTTGGGCTAGAAAAATCATTGAATGCCTGAAGATCCTGGCTGTTGAACTTAGAACAGTTTTGCTGAAAGAGTTGTACACAATGCATGCCTGGCTTGTGAAGTTTCAAAGGGAAGCAGAGAGATCATCAGGACTGTTTAATCTGTGGGTTCTGGTCAGCTGGGGCTGAAGGATCAGCTGTAGGTAACAAGAGACCAGAACCTGAAGTGAAATCTTTGCTTTACTGGGACAATTTGATGCTGGTTAGATGGGGCTGAAAAATCAGCTGTAAGTAACAAGAGACCAGCATCATTGTGCTGAAATCTTCTGGCAAGAATTTCTTCAGGGTCAGCACACAGAAGCTATGTTCCAGTAGGGGCCTGATCCTCCATCTCAAGCCAGAAGCAGGACTTGGTAGTGTATAAGAGTCTCCTATATGGTTCTGGTGTTGAAATTTGAGGGGGTCACAGAGAGCAGCCAAGGCTTGGCACTGTGAAAGGTCAGGAAAGACTATTGGTGGAAGTACACCTCAGTTGCAGTGAAGACCCCAGGACTGCAGAGGTCATGGAGAGAAGCTGATGCTTGGCACCAGGTCAGAAGAGACCATTGGTGAAGGTGCTGCCTCAGGTTTCAGTGGCGACCCCAGGTTTTTGGTGATGCCAGGACCATGGGACGACCACCAAGAGCAGCAGCAGGTGTGAAATGGAGCTGGCCTGGGCCTGCAAGATGAGCTGTGTGTGCCACAGACAGCAGAGACAGAGAAGGGGAGCTGCCAAAACCCTTTGGAGCCCAGAAGATCGTGAGTGAATCCCAGGTGTCCAGCCTTGAATTACTTTTCTGGAATTAGGTTTTGTTTGAGTGGGCCTGATTCTTCCCTCTGAAATAAGACAGTACTTATTTTACAGCAGCCCACAGTTAAGAGACTTTTAACAGACTGTGAACTTTTAAGTGTTTGGACATTTTAAGGACTGTGGGGCTTTTAAGGTTGTACCTTCTTAGCTTGTGATTAATGTTAACATCATACCTTGGGGACGAGAACTGGAAAGGTGGTGGTTTAATAGTGATGTGTTTTGTGTGTCAAGTTGACAAGGGGTCAATTGTGCTGGAAAGCTTTATTGTCAACTTACACCTGGATTGAGGGAGCCTCAATTGGGAAATTGCTCCATTGGACTCTCCTGTGGCCACGTCTGTGGAGTATTGTCTTGATTATTGGGCAATGTGGGAGGGCCCAGCCCACTATGGGTGGTGCCACCTCTGGGCAGGTTGTTGTGTACCATAGAAGAGGGCAGGCTGGCATGGGCCAGGGGAACAAGCCAGTAAGCAGCACTCCTCCATGTCCTGTGCTTCAGGTCCTGCCTCCAGGTTTCTGCCCTGATTTCCTGCTTTGGGCTCCCTGAGTGATGAACTGTGACCCAGGACATGTGAGCTGAATAAACCCTTTCCTCCCCAAGTTGGTGTAGGTCAGAGTGTTTTGTCACAGCAATTGAAGAGAAACTAGAACATGGTGTATTATTTACTTTGTGTTTCCGTGTTAAATGTTGTGATCAAGGCAACTCATGGAAGAAGGAGTTGACATGGCTTAGGGTTCAAACTGGGAGAATCCACAATATGGAGGAAGGCTTGGCAGCAGGTAGCCAGGGAAGGGAGCTGAGATATCCCATCTTCATCTGTAGACACAAGCAGAGGATGGGAACTGGAATTGGGGAGAAGCTATGAATTCTCAGAGTCCACTCCCCTGGGATGTACTTTCTCTGGTAAAGCTGCACCTCCTACAGGTTCCATGACTCCCTGCACAGTGCCACCAACAAGAAACAAAGGGATCAAGTATTAGAGCCTATAGGGGGCATTTCTCATGAACTCACTGCATGTTAATTCCTGGTCTTTATAGGCTCATGGTCATAATATAATGCAAAACGCATTTAGTCCAACTTTACATGTCTCTGTACTCTTTACTATTCTCACCACTTCAAAACTCCACAGTCTCTTCTGAGTCACATGGCAGTGTATTAAATGTAGCCCCCTTGTAAAATCAAGAAAAATATTATATGCTTTCCACACACAATAGCAAGAATATACATCTCCACTGCAAAAAGTGGCATAGCAAAGAAATAGTGGATTAAAGCAAGTCCCAAACCTAGCAGACCAAGCAGCAAATGTTGTAGCCTCATTTCCTGTATCGACATCTTAAGTTTCACAGAGCCTCAATGTCACAACTTCTCCAGATTTGCTGCCTGGAACATACATGTCTCTTTGGGGCAGATTCTTTTTTTTTTTTTTTTTTTTTTCATTTTTCTCAGCTATAAGTGATATCCATGAGTAACAAGCATCCTTATGTAACAACCAATTTGCAGGCTGTTGTGCCAAACCCCCACAGCCCCACCTTCCAGCAGGGGGTGAGGGGTTGTATGTTCAATCAGGTTGATCAATGAGTGTCCAGACTACATTGCTGTAGTTTCCCCATTCACCCCAATCGCAGCCCTTACATTCTACCACGCCCCCTCTTCCGCAGATTATTCCCTTGCTTAGAACAAGGGGCACAGGTGGATGAGAAGCAAAACAGTCCACTCTTCTGGAGCTGTTGTCTGGACTCTGGTCAATTCTGGCTGTTTCCTTTCATGGGCTGACCATTTTGTCCAAGAATAACCTTCGATCCTACTATGAAGCGACACGCAATTAGATATATAGGTATTTAAACAGCATTAATAGTATGGTAGGTTACTTTGGTATAGACACATATGTTTAGATGATTGTTGATCCATGATTACATTTTTTCCTGTTAAATATGACCGGGTCTTACTGTGGCTTAGACATCTCCTAACCTGGAGGATGTAAGCTTGTGGCATCAGCCACTGGGTTATTCCTCCAAGGAGAGAGCCAATAGCCAATTAGATTTGGGATATACAGGCATATGTCTGCCTCTGCTGCACAGTATTTCCAGGCAGGTGAGGTGTAGCTGGTGCTGATGGAGGAGTCTTGCTTGACTCAAGGAGACCCGCATTTGCTTTATTGGTTTAGTGGCCTTTGGTAACACTCTCTGGTGTTCCAGAGGCCATCTGTACATTTGTATGTGTGGTCTCAGTACATCTTTCCCATGTTAACATCAGGTCTTCAGCAGCAGGGCCTTATCGCCTCTCTTCTTGCAGGTATCCCAGTTTAGAGGCTATCATATGTCTCATGACTCTGAAATATCCAGCACATTTGGGAGTCCATCAAAACCCAGGATTCACTTCCACAGCATCAAGCAATATCTTTTTCAATCCTCCTTACAGAGACTCCACCCCTGCCACACACTGCTTGGCATCAGTAGCTCTCTGAAACCTCTTCTCTCTCTGAACCCCCGTGAAGAAAATTTCTTCACTCTTTCATAAAAATTAAAAGATGAGGATTGGGACAGATGACTTCTCCAATTAGAACAATTGCCAGTAGGTGATTGGCTAAAAGATAGTTAAGTTGGTATAAAGGAAGATGAAATAAAATTGAATACAAGGCACATGGATGGAGAGACGCCAAGGGCCATTCCAAGTGTAGGGGCAGCAAGGAAAGCAAGCTTTGCCTGTGCACGTAGCATCCCATAGCTTCTCTGTACTTTGGTAGAAAATTTCCTGCTGTCAGCCCCTTTTGATGTGACTCATTGCTAAAGAGGGATTTCACAGAGGTTCTAGCCTCTTTTACAGAAAGTAAGTGGAAGTCAAAATGGTATGTTAGGACAAGTGTTTACTTTGGGTAGATCAAAGAAACAAAGGTAAATTAAAAGAAATTTCTGGAGCTGGAGGCCTGCATTCTGTAACCATTTTCTGATATGATGCAATTATTCTATCAATACTTGCGGATTCCACGGATTGTTTGAGCCACCAGTTGGAAGCTGCGGAAGTGGAAGCTCTCCTCATAGTTGCCCTGTTTTCTTTCTAGTGACAACACTCCGCAACAAACTCAGGTAACCAGATGGCAAGTTGTTTATGCATATGCCATCATGTTAAGCCCACAGACGCTTGACAGGAGTAAGAAAGAATTGAATTCTCTTTCTGAAGTGGTTTATGGCTTTAAAATAAGCAGCTTTTCTCGAAAATGGTTCACCTGCATGAGCAAAAAGATGAGCTTTAAAGACCATCAGACAGTATGGTCCAAATTCGCTTTCTTTCATACAAGCAGAAGAAAGGGCCCCGCTGGGAACTCTGACTCCTGTTTTGACTTTCTGCTGCTTATTTTCTGTGTGACCAAATGACTGATGTCTCTCAAGCTGCTCATGGAGCTACTGAGTTTTCTCTTAGGATTTTGGCTTGGACTAAACGGTACATTAGCAGTACTTATTTGAATAGAATTTTGTTGTCATTAAATGCATCAAGTTTTCAGAGACAGGGTGTCACTAGATAGCCCCAACTTGTCTAGCCCCAGCTCATATATTGACCATCTTAGGCTGGCCTCAATCTCACAGCCACCCATCTACCCCTGTCTTCTGAATGCTGGAATTAAAGGTGTGAGGTAACATGTCCTGTGCATCAAGCATTTTTGCAGATGGAAATTTGGGGCTGGAGGCATGGCTCAGCTGGTAAAATTGACAGAAGCCATAAAAATCTTGAAATCAAACCAAAACAACAACAAAGATACTTTTCTAATCTCAGGCAAAACAACAACAGAAACCCCACACTTGTACTCTGAGTGCTGGGAGCCAGGGGCAGAGTCTAGTGCTTCCACAGAGGTTATTGAAACTTCTAGACTGCACCATAGGGAACAGCTCACACATTATGTCAAACATATTAGACACTGCCTCTTCTTCTCTCCCACCAATACCTTACATAATTTTATGTGAAGCAACACTTAAAATCTGCAGGTCCTCTGGCAAGCTTTTGTCCAAAATGGCCTAGTTGCCTATGGAGAAATCGTCGCCTGCCTTTCTACAAACCAGACAATTTGGGCTGTTTCTTATACTGTAGCTCTAGTTTTCTCATGGATTTGATGTAAGTACTAAATGACTTTAAAAGCATATATAGTTTGTATTACACTTAGTGCACTCCGTTATAATGTAGGTGGCAATTATTAGAATACTTCCCGAAAATATTTAGTCTATAAATTATTTCTGATAAAACCCACTAAAAGTGAAATCTGACAATAGAGAAAGTTTTTGCGCATCCGAGAAATTAAGAAGAAAATACAGTTTTGAAGGATGGGGTGACAAACTGAGAATCAGCTCTTTCTGCAATGCTCTGCATAGGATGACCACACATCATTCCCAATTCCTTCTATAAGGTTTCCTTTATAGAATAAAATACTTGCTAGTATCATTTCCTCCTGAGTTCTGTATATGAATTAAATTTTGCCAACCATATATACATCATGTGCAATCTTAAAGGCTGAAGTGAGGTGAGGTTATGGCATGATCTTTGCTGTCAATTAGATTGTATCTGGAATGAATTAAAATGTGAGGGACTTTCTTTATCTTATTATTTAATCCAGAAGACTCTCCCTACATGTGGGCAGCGCCTTCTGGTGGTAGCTATATAAAAGGTCATGATAGAAAGGAGTTTTTGCTTCTTGCCTTCTTTCTCGCAAGCAAATTTGTGTTGTTGCTGCGACATTCATTTGCAGATAATAGAGCCTATTTGTTTGGATTCCAAGGTACAATGACAAACAACAGATCTCCAGAAATCTTCCAGGCCTTTAGTGCCAGATTGGTACTGCTGAGACATGCAGACTAATGGACTAAGCAACTACTGGATTTCCAGCCACTTCTTTGTGGCACAGCCATTAATGGACTATTCAGACTTTATCCTCTAAGCCAACCTAAATTCCCTCATATATTTATTCATTTTATCAGTTCTATTCCTTCAGAGACATCTGACTTTGTACTTCCTGACAGGATTAGTATATATTAAAATGACAGTCAGGTAGAGAGCCAGCAATGCACCAATATCCATGGTTTAGATGTAGTAGCAGGGGAGATCCTTTTCTGGAGAAGGGTCATTGCAGTGTGTCCTTGGATGTAATAGTTTAAGAAGGAGCCCCTAACATCCCTTGCCAGAAATATAGTGCTTGTATTGTCTTTGATTGTTTGAAACACATGGAATGTTTTCTGTTTCCTCCATCTTGTTTTATTGGGTGAAGTATTTGATAGTAATACTGTGGTAAATTTGCTTACTCAAGGATGTAATTTAATATTGGTTGCCTAACCTGGCTAAATTTGAGGGAACAAACAACCTTTTAGTACACAGTGGATCCATGGCAATTGATGGCTTGAAGTGAAACAGAAAAAATAAAAACATCTAACTAAAATCATCACCTGAGGTCACATGAAAGAAAGAGCCTATTAAAACCAAGGTTTCATGGACTGTATGATTACCACGATAGATTTTTATGGTGAGAATATAAATATAGTCGTTATGGATTAGAATGTTTTTCAACTGAACTGAATAACACAAACAAGAAAAATACCAAGTATTTTTAAGTTTGGTTTCAAGGTAAGTCAGAAGCCCATGTGGCGTCTATGCATACTATCCTATCTTCCACATTTTTTATAGCTTATAATTGAGGTCAGCTGTTGTAAAAAATATGGTGTGACTATCTCATCTTATTTTCTGTCAAATTAAAAGGAGATTGATTCACACCATAATCGTTTCTCTAGGGAAATTGGAGCATTGATTGACAGCGATCAGAAATCCAGAGAATCTGTACTTTACTGAACTAATAAATTTGTTGGGCCTTCATTAATGCTGGTAGAAGAAACTCATCTTTTCGGTGTAAGGTTGATTCTTCTACTCTTGCAGAATTAAGTCAATGAGGTGGCCCCCAAAGGAGTGCCATGTTCCCTCATGGCCCGTCCATATTACCCTACAGCTACCAGCTTGGCCCATCCTTATTACCCCACTGCTACCAGCTCTAGGGTTAGAATTGCTTCTTATTGTGTCAGTAAATAATGATCTCCCCCCTTCTCTCTCTCTCTCTCTCTCTCTCTCTCTCTCTCTCTCACACACACACACACACACACACACAAACACACAGACACACACATAGACATACATACTGAGGCAGAAAATGTTAGATGAAGGTTCTCTTGTCTCTTCTTGAAATGTTATTGTCTTAATTTAGAAGTCAACTCACATGGCCTTTATTTTCCCAATACTAGCTCTAAAGAGATTTTCTTTAGAGGTTAAATAACCTATGATTTAGAGAAGATACAAGTTTGCAACCTATAAATAGGGAATAGGAATGTTAGAGTGACTTACCATGTGACTCACTTTAATATTTATCAGTACATGGTTAAGTGGTTTTTAATTATTTGTCTTATTGCTGTAACAAAATATTTGACAAAAACAACTTAAGCAAGGAAAGGTTTATTTTGGTTCCCTGCTTGAAGGTACATTTCTTCATGTTAGAAAAAAATCAAGCCATGGCAACAGGAGATTGAAGCACTGGTCACAATGTCTCCAATAGTCAGAAGGGACATGTTTAGTTCACCAGACACTTAAGAGGAGACTTCCGACTTCAATAAACCTAAACTAGACAATCTTTCACAGGCTTTTGCAGAGGCTAACATAATCTAGATAACCTTCACAAACATCTGGGGTGACTTGCCTCTTAGGTGATTCTGGATTCTCTCAAATTTATCATCAATATGAACCATAACATGTCTACCATTGTCAACTTGATGAACAAAAATATCACTTTTAAACAATAATTTTCCATCTTTTCTCTCCATAAGCTCATGGCCATCTCATATTTCTTTTTACATTCATTCCAAATTCAACAACACTAATAATCTTTACCAAGTCCAATACTGTTTAAAAGTCCAGATTCTCTTCTGAGACTCAAGGCAGTCTCTTAACCATGAACCCTTGTAACATCAAAGAACAAGTTTTTTTCATAGCTCCAATATTCTATGACACAGAGTAAACATCCCATTTCAAAAGAGAAAACCAGGGCACAGTAAAAAATGACAGGACTGAAATACAGCGTGGCAAACACCAAATCCTATAGCTCCATGTCAGATATCTGGGGCTTGCAATAGAATCATCTGGAATGCAAATGGCTTTGCTAGATTCACCCATCCAACTTTAGCACCTTCACTACATAGAGTCTCTCTCTTGGGCTGGTTCCTTTCCATGACTTCCTGGAATCTCTAATGCAACTTAAGCTTCATGGATGCATACAATGGTTTCTCAGGGCCTTTTTAATAAAACTATGACTCTGTCTTAGATTGTCCGGTATTATGGCACTCTGTAACCTAGGAACAAGGTTCTGTGACTTCTTAAATCTGGCATTTTTCATGTCTGCAAAACCAGTAGTGTATGGACAGTGCTGCTATGTTCTGCAGCCTCCTCCAGATGGAGCGCTGACTCTCTTGGACCACATTTGCCTGACCTTCTGTATGCCTTTCATTCTGACCCTAGGGAATTACTCCCTTACAGGCTGGTTTTTGTAGGGAGGGAGGGGCTTTATCTTCATTCTTAGTTCAGACTCTCTCTTTTAGTAGAAATTTGCATTTTCACAAGTTGGAACCTTTAGTGTCTTGCTTTCAGAGCACCCTTTCTGTTTTCTCACAGCAAGGCAGAAGCTTGCTTTATAACAGCTCCAGACTCTTCAGCAGCTTCCTTTGCCACAACTTTTAATTTCCTCCTTTTCTTCCCAAACTTCACAATTTCTTTAATCTTTCTGCCAACCATGTTCTCTCTCTCTCTCTCTCTCTCTCTCTCTCTCTCTTTTAATGGAAGACCTTAGTAAGTGCTCTAGGAAATAGACATACCACAGCCTGAGGCTGCTCTCTTCTTGAACTTACTCATTAGTCTATTATCCTTAAATGCAAACTCATTCAAATTATCAGGACATGGGCAGAATATAGGCAGATTATTTTTTCCCTGATGCAGTATTACAGGGGTCTTTGTTCCTCTCTGAAACCTCATGAACTAGGCCTCCATTGTGCACATTTGTCTTCCAAGCTCCCACCAGCATGGTACCTTATGCTCTGTTCAAAGCATTTAAAGGTCTCTCAAGCCCAGTGTTCTAATTTCTTCCATATCCTTGCTATCTTCAAAGGTCTAAAAGCATATGGTCACATTTATCACAGCAGTGGCCTCACTTCTTGGTACTATTTTTCTGTATTAATTACTTATTGTGTTGTTTTGTTTAAAAAAATGTGATGAATGTGACTTAAAGAAGGAAGGGATTGTTTTAGCCCACAGTCTCCAGGTTCAGTCCATCATGGGAGAGAAAGCATGGAAACAAGTGTTTGAAGCAGCTGATCACATTGTATACATACTCAGGAAGTGATGAAAATGAATGCTCATGATCACCTTACATTCTCCATTTTAGTAAGGCCAAGTCCCACCCAAAGGAATGTTGATATCCAGAGTTAAGGTGGGTCTTGCCAGCTCAAATACCATAAAATAGAGAGTGTTCCACAGGCCTGCCCAAAGGACAGTGTGATGGTTAATCCTGGGTGTCAACTTGACTGGACTAAGGAACAAATAAGAGAAAAAGGATCTTTGGATTGGACTACCTCAACCCAAATGGCCCACTCCAAATGTGGGCGTTACCTTCTGCTGGCAGGCAGTATTAAAGGCCATGGCAGAGGAAGCTAATCCCTTTTTTTCCTGTGGCTTGCCTCTCTCTCACTGGTGAGTTTGTCTTGCTGCTGTGATCAACACTTCAGATCCCAGCGTGTATTGAGACTGGCAGATCTCCTGGAATCCATCAGGCCTTCAGCACCAGATTGGGACTACTGAGACATCCAGACTTGTGGACTGAGCCGTTCCCTGGATTCTCAGCCTGTCCAGTGTGGCACTGCTACTGTTGGACTACTTGAGCTCTGTCACGTGAGCAAATCAATAATTTGTATATAGCTATATATTCATTGTGTTGCTTCTGTTTCTTTAGAGAACCCTGACTAATACAGATTTATGGTACCAGGAGTGGTTCTAGAGAAACAGAATTGAAAGGATGAATTTCTTTAGTGGGCTTGGTAGTTTCTGGAGCCAGCTCTCCAACCGAATGAAGCCTAGAGTTACTGAAGGCTCTCCTGGTGGCATAAAGAGGAATGAGAATCCCTGGTGTAGACTATTTGATGTAATTATGAAGATAGACCCATTTGACTCACCTAACTCGCCTCTAGTGAGAAGGAATTTAGCGACTCTATATATAAAACATTTGAGAAATTTTGGAAAAATAAGGAAAATAATGATGTTGCCTGGTTGCTCCTGGCATCTCTGGATAAAGTGATAGAGGAAAATAAGGAGCTCAGTGATAAAAATGACCAGCTCCAGATTCGAAACAACAGTTTAAAAGTTTCCAAGTGTGCTCTGGAAGAGAATCTTCTCTCCAGCAGCCAAAGAGCTAAAGTGGCAGAAAATCAAGCTGGAGCCCTTATTATATGTTTGGCTGATTTACAACGCAAATTTAATTCCCAGCCACGAAGAGTGTCAGCAGTTAAAGTGAGAGCACTGGTGGGGAAAGGGTGGAACCCTGAAACTTGGGATGGAGATGTGTGGGAGAACCATGATGATGAGGATTTTGAACCCTCGGATTCTGAGGGATTTTCTTTATCTGAGGAATTAATCTCCCCACCCTCAGCAGAGAATCCACACCCTGCAGATCCCTCCTCCCCACCCTTGCCTGAGGAAATTAATCCCCCCCTCCCAGTGGGAGCTGATGTCCCTCAGGGCCCAACAATTGTTGCCTCTAGACCTATAACCAGATTGAAGTCTAAGCAAGCCCCTCAAGGTGAGATAGAAAGTGTGGTCCACGAGGAGGTGCGATATACTACTAAAGAAATTAATGAGTTTGCTGATTCATTCCGGCAGAAGCCTAAGGAATATGTGTGGGAATGGATTTTAAGGGTGTGGGATAATGGTGGAAGGAATATAAAATTGGATCATACTGAGTTTATCGATATGAGCCCACTGAGTAGAGATTCTAGGTTTAACATGGAAGCTCGAGCAGTTAAAAAAGGTGTTAAAAGTTTATTTGAATGGTTGGCTGATGTATTTATTAAAACATGGCCTACTAACAGCGAGTTAGAGATGCCTGATATTCCTTGGCTTAGTATTGATGAAGGGATTGTGAGGGTCAGGCAGATGGGCATGCTCGAGTGGATTCGAAGTGTAAAACCACATTCTCCACAATATGAGGACCCAGAGGACATGCCACTCACTGAATTTATAAGATGGAAAGTACTGAGAGAGACACCAGAACATTTGAAGAGCTTTGTTTTTGCTCTATTTCTTATGCCAGATCTTACAGTTAGAGAAGTTGTGGCTCGTTTGCATAAATTAAATGTACACGTAGTAGGTCTAACAGGACCTCAGGGTAGGCGTCAGGTGGCAGCACTGAATCGCAGAAGGCCAGATGAGCGTAGTTACAGTAATTATCATAATGGGTGGCAAAGGCAAAACAATACCTATAATGGCATGACCCGAAATGATCTTTGGAACTGGCTAATTAATCATGGTGTTCCCAGGAACCAAATACATAAGAAGCCTACTAAGTTTTTATTTGATCTGTATAAGCAGAAAAGCTCTAGAACGAATGACAGGAAGTCAACATTTGATTTTAGGAGTAGCGAATCCCGCCCAGTTGACCGGTTTCCAGACTTGAGACAGTTCACAGACCCAGAACCCCTTGAATGAAGGGGTGGCCGGGTTCCAGTGAGGAAGGACCTTGTCACAATACCAAAGAGTTATGCTGTTTGCCTTCCTCCTGTCCTTCCCCAGAGGGACCTGAGGCCTTTTACTAGGGTAACTGTACACTGGGGAAAAGGAAATAATCAGACTTTTCGAGGCCTATTGGATACTGGTTCTGAGTTGACACTGATCCCAGGAGACCCTAAAAAGCATTGTGGCCCTCCGGTTAAAGTAGGGGCCTATGGAGGTCAGGTGATAAATGGAGTTTTGGCTGAAGTCCGACTCACGGTGGGCCCAGTGGGTCCCAGAACGCATCCCGTAGTTATTTCCCCAGTCCCAGAATGTATAATTGGGATAGATATAATTAGAAATTGGCAGAATCCCCACATTGGTTCCCTGATCTGTGGAGTGAGGGCTATTATGGTTGGAAAGGCCAAATGGAAACCATTGGTGTTGCCTCTACCAGGGAAAATAGTGAACCAAAAACAGTATCGTATCCCTGGAGGGATTGCGGAGATTAATGCCACTATCAAGGATTTGAAAGATGCAGGGGTGGTGATTCCTACCACATCTCCATTTAACTCTCCAATTTGGCCTGTGCAAAAGACAGATGGATCATGGAGAATGACAGTTGACTATCGAAAACTCAACCAAGTAGTGACACCAATTGCAGCCGCTGTACCAGATGTGGTGTCCTTACTCGAGCAGATTAATATGTCTCCTGGTACCTGGTATGCAGCTATTGATCTGGCCAATGCTTTTTTCTCAATACCGGTTCATAAGGACCACCAGAAGCAATTTGCTTTCAGCTGGCAAGGCCAACAGTATACCTTTACTGTCTTACCTCAGGGGTATGTTAACTCTCCAGCGTTGTGCCATAACTTAGTTAGAAGGGATCTTGATCGCCTGACTCTTCCACAAAATATCACACTGGTCCACTATATTGATGATGTTATGTTGATTGGACCCAGTGAACAGGAGGTAGCAGCTAGCCTAGACTTGTTGGTAAAGCATATGCGCATGAGAGGATGGGAAATAAATCCAACTAAAATTCAAGGGCCATCTACCTCGGTGAAGTTTCTAGGAGTTCAGTGGTGTGGAGCATGCAGAGACATTCCTTCTAAGGTAAAGAATAAGTTGTTGCACCTGGCCCCTCCCTCCACCAAGAAAGAAGCACAACGTCTGGTGGGTCTTTTTGGATTCTGGAGGCAGCACATTCCTCATCTGGGTGTGTTACTACGACCCATATATCAGGTGACTCGTAAGGCAGCAAACTTTGAGTGGGGCTTGGAACAGGAAAAGGCTCTTCAACAGGTCCAGGCTGCGGTGCAGGCTGCTCTGCCCCTAGGGCCATATGATCCAGCAGACCCAATGGTGCTTGAGGTATCAGTGGCAGATAGAGATGCTGTCTGGAGTCTGTGGCAGGCTCCCATAGGGGAATCACAGCGGAGGCCCTTGGGATTTTGGAGCAAGGCTCTACCTTCATCTGCAAACAACTATTCTCCTTTTGAGAGACAGCTCTTAGCCTGCTATTGGGCCTTAGTGGAAACTGAACGTTTGACAATGGGCCACCAAGTCACCATGCGACCTGAGCTGCCCATCATGAGCTGGGTGTTATCTGACCCACCAGACCATAAAGTAGGACGTGCACAGCAACAGTCCATTGTCAAATGGAAGTGGTACATACGGGACAGGGCCCGGGCAGGCCCTGAGGGCACAAGCAAGATATCTGAAAACGTTGCCCAAACGCCTATGGTTCCCACTCCTGTTACAATGCCTCCTGTGCTCAAGCATGCACCTGTGGCTTCATGGGGTTTGCCCTATGATCAGTTGACTGAGGAAGAGAAGACTAGGGCCTTGTTTACTGATGGTTCTGCACGCTTTGCAGGCACCACACAGAGGTGGACAGCTGCAGCATTACAACCTATTTCTGAAACAACCCTAAAGGACACTGGTGAAGGAAATTCTTCACAGTCGATAGAACTTCGGGCAGTGCACATGGTTGTGCATTTTTCCTGGAAGGAGAAATGTCCAGAGGTTCGATTATATACTGATTCATGGACTACAGCCAATGATTTGGCTTGATGATCAGGGACTTGGAAGGAGCATGACTGGAAAATTGGTGAGAAAGACATTTGGGGAAGAACTATATGGATAGAGCTCTCTGAATGGTCAAAGGATGTGAAGATACTTGTGTCTCATGTAAATGCTCATCAAAGGTGATCTCAGCAGAGGATGAGTTTCATAATCAAGTAGATCGAATGATTCATTCTGTGGATAGTCAGCTTCCTTTTTCCAGCTATCCCAGTTGTTGCTCAATGGGCCCATGAACAAAGTGGACATGGTGGCAGAGATGGAGGTTATGCATGGGGTCGATAGCATGGACTTCCACTCACCAAGGCTGATCTGGCTACAGCTTCTGATGAGTGCCAGATTTGCCAACAGCAGAGACCAACATTGAGCCCCCGATATGGTGCTATTCCCTGGGGTGACCAGCCAGCAACCTGTTGGCAGGTTGACTACATTGGAAAACTTCCATCATGGAGGGTACAGCGTTTTGTCCTTATAGGAATAGATACTTATCCTGGTTATGGATTTGCCTTTCCTGCATGTAATGCTTCTGCCAAAACTACCATCCAGGGACTTAACAGAATGCCTTATCCACCGTCCCGGTATTCCTCACAGCATCGCTTCTGACCAAGGAACTCACTTCATAGCCAAAGAAGTGCAACAGTGGGCCCATGGTCATGGTGTCCACTGGTCTTACCATGTTCCCTACCATCCAGAAGCAGCTGGCTTGATAGAACAATGGAATGGCCTCTCAAAGACACAGTTACAGCACCAATTAGGTAGCAATACCCTGGAGGGCTGGGGCAAGGTTCTCCAGCAGGCAGTATATGCTTTGAATCAGCACCCACTTTATGGTACCGTTTCTCCTATAGCCAGAATCCATGGGTCCGAACCAGGGGTGGAAGGTGGGAGTGATTCCACTCACTATCACCCCTAGTGACCCATATCGACAATTTTTGCTCCCTGTACCAACATACCTTGGCATTCTGCTGGTCTAGAAGTTTAAAGTTAAAAGCACTTCCCAAAGAGGGGAGTGCTTTGCCAGAAGATACAACAAACATTCCATTGAACTGGAAGTTAAGCCTTCCCCCCTGGCCACTTTGGGCTTCCAATGCCCTTAACCAACAGGCTAAGGAAGGAAAACAGTAGTAAGAGAGTGATTGATCCAGACAACCAGGGGAAATTGGACTTTTTCCCACATGGGGCAAGGAAGATATACTGTGAAGGCAGAAGATGCTGCAGGGAGCCTCGGGCGCAACTCATGTCCTATGATTAAGGTCAATGGGAACTCAACAACCCAAACCAGACAGGACAAATAAATGTGGCGCCAGACCTTCACAGGGATGAAGGTAATGGGGCACTCCTCCAGGGAACGATCGAAGACCTGCAGAGGTGCTTGCTGATGGTGGAGGAAATACGAAGATGGGTAATAAAAGTAGTCATAATATCAGCGAGGGCATGGGACCAGTTGCAGAAATGTTGGATTATAATGGATATTAACTTTCATTCCGCTATTTTGTTAAGAGCGATTGATAATATATATATATTGTGTAGGGNGGCCTCCATTGTGCACATTTGTCTTCCAAGCTCCCACCAGCATGGTACCTTATGCTCTGTTCAAAGCATTTAAAGGTCTCTCAAGCCCAGTGTTCTAATTTCTTCCATATCCTTGCTATCTTAAAAGGTCTAAAAGCATATGGTCACATTTATCACAGCAGTGGCCTCACTTCTTGGTACTATTTTTCTGTATTAATTACTTATTGTGTTGTTTTGTTTAAAAAAATGTGATGAATATGACTTAAAGAAGGAAGGGATTGTTTTAGCCCACAGTCTCCAGGTTCAGTCCATCATGGGAGAGAAAGCATGGAAACAAGTGTTTGAAGCAGCTGATCACATTGTATACATACTCAGGAAGTGATGAAAATGAATGCTCATGATCACCTTACATTCTCCATTTTAGTAAGGCCAAGTCCCACCCAAAGGAATGTTGATATCCAGAGTTAAGGTGGGTCTTGCCAGCTCAAATACCATAAAATAGAGAGTGTTCCACAGGCCTGCCCAAAGGACAGTGTGATGGTTAATCCTGGGTGTCAACTTGACTGGACTAAGGAACAAATAAGAGAAAAAGGATCTTCGGATTGGACTACCTCAACCCAAATGGCCCACTCCAAATGTGGGCGTTACCTTCTGCTGGCAGGCAGTATTAAAGGCCATGGCAGAGGAAACTAATCCCTTTTTTTCCTGTGGCTTGCCTCTCTCTCACTGGTGAGTTTGTCTTGCTGCTGTGATCAACACTTCAGATCCCAGCGTGTATTGAGACTGGCAGATCTCCTGGAATCCATCAGGCCTTCAGCACCAGATTGGGACTACTGAGACATCCAGACTTGTGGACTGAGCCGTTCCCTGGATTCTCAGCCTGTCCAGTGTGGCACTGCTACTGTTGGACTACTTGAGCTCTGTCACGTGAGCAAATCAATAATTTGTATATAGCTATATATTCATTGTGTTGCTTCTGTTTCTTTAGAGAACCCTGACTAATACAGATTTATGGTACCAGGAGTGGTTCTAGAGAAACAGAATTGAAAGGATGAATTTCTTTAGTGGGCTTGGTAGTCTCTGGAGCCAGCTCTCCAACCGAATGAAGCCTAGAGTTACTGAAGGCTCTCCTGGTGGCATAAAGAGGAATGAGAATCCCTGGTGTAGACTATTTGATGTAATTATGAAGATAGACCCATTTGACTCACCTAACTCGCCTCTAGTGAGAAGGAATTTAGCGACTCTATATATAAAACATTTGAGAAATTTTGGAAAAATAAGGAAAATAATGATGTTGCCTGGTTGCTCCTGGCATCTCTGGATAAAGTGATAGAGGAAAATAAGGAGCTCAGTGATAAAAATGACCAGCTCCAGATTCGAAACAACAGTTTAAAAGTTTCCAAGTGTGCTCTGGAAGAGAATCTTCTCTCCAGCAGCCAAAGAGCTAAAGTGGCAGAAAATCAAGCTGGAGCCCTTATTATATGTTTGGCTGATTTACAACGCAAATTTAATTCCCAGCCACGAAGAGTGTCAGCAGTTAAAGTGAGAGCACTGGTGGGGAAAGGGTGGAACCCTGAAACTTGGGATGGAGATGTGTGGGAGAACCATGATGATGAGGATTTTGAACCCTCGGATTCTGAGGGATTTTCTTTATCTGAGGAATTAATCTCCCCACCCTCAGCAGAGAATCCACACCCTGCAGATCCCTCCTCCCCACCCTTGCCTGAGGAAATTAATCCCCCCCTCCCAGTGGGAGCTGATGTCCCTCAGGGCCCAACAATTGTTGCCTCTAGACCTATAACCAGATTGAAGTCTAAGCAAGCCCCTCAAGGTGAGATAGAAAGTGTGGTCCACGAGGAGGTGCGATATACTACTAAAGAAATTAATGAGTTTGCTGATTCATTCCGGCAGAAGCCTAAGGAATATGTGTGGGAATGGATTTTAAGGGTGTGGGATAATGGTGGAAGGAATATAAAATTGGATCATACTGAGTTTATCGATATGAGCCCACTGAGTAGAGATTCTAGGTTTAACATGGAAGCTCGAGCAGTTAAAAAAGGTGTTAAAAGTTTATTTGAATGGTTGGCTGATGTATTTATTAAAACATGGCCTACTAACAGCGAGTTAGAGATGCCTGATATTCCTTGGCTTAGTATTGATGAAGGGATTGTGAGGGTCAGGCAGATGGGCATGCTCGAGTGGATTCGAAGTGTAAAACCACATTCTCCACAATATGAGGACCCAGAGGACATGCCACTCACTGAATTTATAAGATGGAAAGTACTGAGAGAGACACCAGAACATTTGAAGAGCTTTGTTTTTGCTCTATTTCTTATGCCAGATCTTACAGTTAGAGAAGTTGTGGCTCGTTTGCATAAATTAAATGTACACGTAGTAGGTCTAACAGGACCTCAGGGTAGGCGTCAGGTGGCAGCACTGAATCGCAGAAGGCCAGATGAGCGTAGTTACAGTAATTATCATAATGGGTGGCAAAGGCAAAACAATACCTATAATGGCATGACCCGAAATGATCTTTGGAACTGGCTAATTAATCATGGTGTTCCCAGGAACCAAATACATAAGAAGCCTACTAAGTTTTTATTTGATCTGTATAAGCAGAAAAGCTCTAGAACGAATGACAGGAAGTCAACATTTGATTTTAGGAGTAGCGAATCCCGCCCAGTTGACCGGTTTCCAGACTTGAGACAGTTCACAGACCCAGAACCCCTTGAATGAAGGGGTGGCCGGGTTCCAGTGAGGAAGGACCTTGTCACAATACCAAAGAGTTATGCTGTTTGCCTTCCTCCTGTCCTTCCCCAGAGGGACCTGAGGCCTTTTACTAGGGTAACTGTACACTGGGGAAAAGGAAATAATCAGACTTTTTAAGGCTTATTGGATACTGGTTCTGAGTTGACACTGATCCCAGGAGACCCTAAAAAGCATTGTGGCCCTCTGGTTAAAGTAGGGGCCTATGGAGGTCAGGTGATAAATGTTTCTTTTCTCCTATTTTTTTAAATTTTATTTATTTTTGTATGTGTATGAATGTACTGTCTGCATGTAGGTCTGTGCACCCATGTCTTGCAATGCTATGGAGGTCAGAAGAAGGTCTCGGATTCCCCTGGAACTGGAGTTCTCCTGGAACTGGAGTTACAGACAGTTCTCAGCCACCATGTGGGTGCTGCAGATCGAACCCAGGTCCTCTGTAAGGGCAGTAGGTGCTCTTAACTGCTAGGCTATCTATCAAGCCCCGATAAATGGAGTTTTGGCTGAAGTCTGACTCACAGTGGGCCCAGTGGGTCTCAGAACTCATCCTCTGGTTATTTCCCCAGTCCCAGAATGTATAATTGGGATAGATACAATTAGAAATTGGCAGAATCCCCACATTGGTTCCCTAACCTGTGGAGTGAGGGCAATTATGGTTGGAAAGGCCAAATGGAAACCATTGGTGTTGCCTCTACCAGGGAAAATAGTGAACCAAAAACAGTATCGTATCCCTGGCAGGACTGCAGAAATTAGTGCCACCGTCAAGGCTTTGAAGGATGCAGGGGGGGTGATTCCTACCACATCTCCATTTAACTCTCCAATTTGGCCTGTGCAAAAGACAGATGGATCATGGAGAATGACAGTTGACTATCTAAAACTCAACCAAGTAGTGACACCAATTGCAGCCGCTATACCAGATGTGGTGTCCTTACTTGAGAAGATTAATATGTCTCCTGGTACCTGGTATGCAGCTATTGATCTGACCAATGCTTTCTTCTCAATACCAGTTCATAAGGACCACCAGAAGCAATTTGCTTTCAGCTGGAAAGGCCAACAGTATACCTTTACTGTCTTACCTCAAGAGTATGTTAACTCTCCAGCCTTGTGCCATAACTTAGTTAGAAGGGATCTTGATCTCTTAACATTCAGTATGGATTTATTACAAGCTTTTTCCATAGTGTTGTTTTTCGTTGTGTCTTTGGAATGTGGATTTGTTTTTTTGTTTGTTTATTTGTTTGTTTGGATTCTGGTGCTAATCTCCAAATGTTAATATGGAGGACTGCTTGATCAATCAGTCTGCTTCCTGCCATTTTCTTCCTCAACCTTAGCTGTGCAGCCTAGAATCATTAACACTGTGCCCACTGGATTGTCCCCACCCCAGCACCAGTAGCTTGAGTGTGTGTGTGGGAGGGGTACTCCTTTGTCCTCATACAAGAACCTTGACCCACCGAACTTGCAGGACACCTCTCTATCTCTTTTGCCTTGCATGACACTCTTCTCGGTGGTATCAGAGGTGAGGTGGTAGGTCTCTGAGTGTCCCCAAACCCCTGGCAAGTCAGGAAGGCTGTGGCCTCACCTCACCTGGCTGAATTAGTCAGGGTTCTCTAAAGAAACAGAAGCAACAGGATGAATATATAGCTATATACAATTTATTGATTTGCCCACGTGACAGAGCTCAACAGTAGTCCAACAGTCGCCGCGCTGCACTGGAGACAGGCTAGGCATCCAGGGAACTGCCCAGTCTGCAATGCTGGATGTCTCAGTAATCCTAATCTGGTGCTGAAGGCCCGCTGGATTCCAGGAGATCTGCTAATCTCAATACATGCTGGGATCCAAAAGATTGATCAAAGCAACAAAAAAACTCACCAGATGAGAGCGGAAAGCCACAGCGACAAAAAAGGGCTTAACTCACTCTGCTGTGGCCCTTTCTACTGCCTGCCAGCACATGTGACACCCACATTTGGGGTGGGCATCTGGGTTGAGGTGGTAGTTCCATCAAAGTCTTCTTTTCTCTTATTTGTTTTTTAGTCCAGTCAAGTTGGACACCCAGGATTACCCATCCAAGTCCCACCCCCTCTTGTTCACTTGGCACCAATAAATAGCCTCTCTTATGTTATGCTTACATGTCAATTGCAAACAATGACAAGGTCATAATTTACCTAACATACGTGTCCATGTGCAATAGCAAAGCATTGTATTTTAGAGTAGGTGGTAATGTCCTAGAGGAACACTGAGCCTTTCAGACTCTAATAACCTAAAGATGACAACACTTAACCCTGATCTCAGTGGAACATTCAAATGGGAACACACAAGGAGCGGCGTAAGTAGAGTAGATATAGATAGAGATAGTAGAGAGATAGATATATTCATCGGAACCACATAGGCTGAACGTTAATATCCCATTATAATCCACATGATTAAATATATATAAATATATATATATATATTATAATTCATCTCTTATATATCTATATACCAACGCCTCTTAAGCAATCGGAGTGAAAGTTGATATCCATTATAATCCACATTTCTGCAAACGCTCCTGTGGCCCCAGATGATATGTATGACTGACTTCTTCTATTACCCATTCTGTACTTCCTCCACCATCAGCAAGCACCTCTGCAGGTCTTCGATCGTTCCCTGGAGGAGTGCCCCATAACTTCATCCCTGAAAGGGTCTGGGCCCAATTTATTGTCCTGTCTGGTTTTGGGTTGTTGGAGTTTCCATTGACCTTAATAATAGGACATGTGTTGCGCCAGAGGCTCCCTGCAGCATCTCCTGCCTTCAAGACATAATCTTCCTTGCCCCCAATGTGAAGAAAAAGTCCAATTTCCACCTGATAGTCTGGATCAGTCACTCCTCTTACTACTGTTTTTCCTTCCTTAGCCTGTTGGATTAAGGGTGCAGTAGTAGCCCAAAGTGGCCAGGGGGGGAAGTCTTATCTTCCGGTTCAATGGAATGTTGTTGTATCTCCTGGCAAAAGCACTCCCCTCTTTGGGAAGTGCTTTTAACTTTAAACTTCTAGACCAGCAGAATGCAAGGTTGTTGGTACAGGAAGCAAAAATTGTCGTATTGGGTCACTAGGGGGATAGTGAGTGGAATCACTCCCACTTCCACCCTTGGTTCCTGGACCCATAAATTCTAGCTATAGGAGAAAAAGTACGATATAGTGGGCGCTAATTCAAAGCATATACTCCCTGCTGGAGAACCTTGCCCCAGCCATCCAGGGTATTGCTACCCTAATTGGGCTGTAAAACTGTGTATTTTAAGAGGCCATTTTATTGTTATATCAAGCCAGCTGCTTATGGATGGTGGGGAACATGGTAAAACCAGTGGATACCATGACCATGGGCCCACTGTTGCACTTCTTGGGCTGTTAAGTGAGTTCCTTGATCAGAAGAGATGCTGTGAGGAATACCGTGTTGGTGGATAAGGCATTCTGTTAAGTCCCTAGATGGTAGTTTTGGCAGAAACATTACATGCAGGAAAGGCAAATCCATAACCAGAGTAAGTATCTATTACTGTAAGGACAAAACGCTGTACCCTCCATGATGGAAGTTTTCCAATGTAGTCAACCTGCCACCGGGTTGCTGGCTGGTCACCCGGGGAATAGCACCATATGGGGGCTCAATGTTGGTCTATGCTGTTGGCAAATCTGGCACTCATCAGAAGCTGTAGCCAGATCAGCCTTGGTGAGTGGAAGTCCATGCTATCGACCCCATGCATAACTCCATTCTGCCACCATGTCCACTTTGTTCATGGACCCATTGAGCATCAACAGGGATAGCTGGAGAATGAGGCTGACTATCCACAGAATGTTTCATCTGATCTACTTGATTATGAAACTCATCCTCTGCTGAGATCACCTTTGATGAGCATTTACATGAGAAACAAGTATCTTCACATCCTTTGCCCATTCAGAGAGATCTATCCATATTAGTTCTTCCCCAAATATATTTTTCACCAATTTTCCAGTCATGCTCCTTCCAAGTCCTGATCATTTCAAGCCAAATCATTGGCTGTGTCCATGGATCAGTATCTAATCGAACCTCTGGCCATTACTCCTTCCAGGAGAACAATGCACAACCTTGTGCACTGCCCGAAGTTCTATCGACTGTGAAGAATTTCCTTCACCCGTGTCCTTTCGGGTTGTTTCAGAAATCAGGTTGTAATGCTGCAGCTGTCACCTCTGGGTGGTGCCTGAACCATCAGTAAACCAAGCCCTAGTCTTCTCTTCCTCAGTCAACTGAATATAGGGCAAACCCCATGAAGCCATGGTGCATGCTTAAGCACAGGAGGCATTTTATCAGGAGTGGGAACCATAGGCGTTTGGGCAACGTTTTCAGATATCTTGCTTGTGCCCTCAGGGCCTGCCCGGGCCCTGTCACATATGTACCACTTCCATTTGATAATGGACTGTTGCTGTGCACGTCCTACTTTACAGGCTGGTGGGTCAGATAACACCCAGCACATGATGGGCAGCTCAGGTCACATGGAGACTTGGTGGTCCATTGTCAAACGTTCAATTCCCACTAAGGCCCAATAGCAGGCTAAGAGCTATCTCTCAAAAGGAGAATAGTTGTTTGCAGATGAAGGTAGAGCCTTACTCCAAAATCCCAAGGGCCTCCACTGTGAGTCCTCTATGGGAGCCTGCCACAGAATCCAGACAGCATCTCTATCTGCCCACTGATACCTCAAGCACCATTGGGTCTGCTGGATCATATGGCCCTAGGGGCCAAGCAGCCTGCACTGCAGCCTGGACCTGTTGAAGAGCCTTTTTTCTGTTCCAAGCCCCACTCAACGTTTGCTGCCTTCTGAGTCACCTGATATATGGGTCTTAGTAACACACCCAGTGAGGAATGGCTGCCTCCAGATCCAAAAAGGCACACCAAACTGTTTGCTTCTTTCTTGGTGGAGGAGGGGGCCAGGTGCAACAACTTATTCTTTCCTTAGAAGGAATGTCTTTGCATGCTCCACACCACTGAAACCCTAGAAACTTCACCGAGGTAGATGGCCTTTGAATTTTTTAGTTGGGTTTATTTCCCAGCCTCTCATGTGCATATGCTTTACCAAACACGTCTAGACTAGCTGCTACCTCCTGTTCACTGGTCCAATCAGCATAAATAATCAATATAGTGGACCAGTGTGATTTTTGGGAAGAGTCAGGAGATCAAGATCCCTTTCTAACTAAGTTATGGCACAAGGTTAGAGAGTTAACATTATACTTTGAGGTAAGACTGTAAAGGTATACTGTTGGCCTTCCAGCTGAAAGCAAATTGTTCTGGTGGTCCTTATGAACATGTATTGAGAAGAAAGCATTGGTCAGATCAATAGCTGCATAACAGGTACCAGGAGACATATTAAACTGCTCAATAAGGACACCGCATCTGGTACAGTGGCTGCATTTGGTGTCACTACTTGGTTGCGTTTTCGATAGTCAACTGTCATTCTCCATGATCCATCTGTCTTTGCCAAGCCAACTTGGATAGTTAAAGGAGATGTGGTGGTAGGAATTAATCACCCCCCCTGCCTCTCAAAGCCTTGACGCGTGGTGGCACTTAATTTCTGCAATCCCTCTAGGGATACGATACTGTTTTTGGTTCCCTATTTTCCCTGGTAGAGGCAACACCACTGGTTTCCATTTGGCCTTTCCAAACATAATAACCCTCACTCCACAAGTCAGGGAACAAATGTGGGGATTCTGCCAAATTTATAATTGTATCTATCCCAATTATACCTTTTGGGACTGGGGAAATAACCAGAGGATGAGTTCTGGGACCCAACTGGGCCCACTGTGAGTCAGACTTCAGCTAAAACTCCAATTATCGGTGGCTTGATAGCCCCTAGCAGTTAAGAGCACTTGTTCCCCTTACAGAGGACCTGGGTTCGATCTGCAGGCACCCACAGGTGGCTGAGAACGGTCTGTAACTCCCGTTCCAGGAGAACTTCCAGTTTCCAGGGGAATCCGAGACCTTCTTCTGACCTCCATTAGCATTGCACACACATGCGGTGCACCAGACCTACATGCAGACAGTACATTCCTACACATCCAAAAATAAATAAAAATTTAAAAAAAATCGGAGGAAACGAAATCCATTTATCACCTGACTCCATAGGCCCCTACTTTAACCAGAGGGCCACAATGCTTTTAGGGTCTCCTGGAATCAGTGTCAACTCAGAACCAGTATCCAATAAGCCTTAAAAAGTCTGCATTATTTCCTTTTCCCCAAGTGTAGTTACCTTAGTAAAAGGTCTCAGATCCCTCTGGGGAGGGCCAGGAGGAAGGGCAAACAGCATAACTTTGTTATTGTGACAAGTTCCTTCCTCATTGGAACCCGGTCACCCCTCATTCAAGGGGTTCTGGGTCTGTGTACTATCTCAAGTCTGGAAAATGGTTAACTGGATGGGTTTCACTACTGCTGAAATCCATGTTGACTTTCTGTCATTTGTTCGAGAGCTTTTCTGCTTATACAGATCAAATAAAAACCTAGTAGGCTTCTTATGTATTGGTTCCTGGGTACGACCATGATTAATTGCCAGTTCCAAAGATCATTTAGGGTCATGCCATTATAGGCATCATTTTGCATTTGCCACCCATTATAATAACCATGCTCATCTGGCCTTCAGCAATTCAGTGCTGCCACCTGACACCTACCCCAAGGTCCTGTTAAACCTATTAAATTTAATTTATGCAAGCAAGCAACCACTTCTCTAACTGTAAGATCTGGCATAAGCAATAGAGCAAAAACAAAGCTCTTCAACTGTTCTGGTGTCTCTCTCACTATTTTCCATTTTATAAACTCAGTGAAAGACTGTCCTCTGGGCCCTCACATTGTGGAGAATGTGGTTTTACACTTCGAATCCCCTTGAGCATGCCCATCTGCCTGCCCCTCACAATCCCTTCATCAAAACTAAGCCAAGGAATATCAGATATCTCTAACTCGCTGTTAGTTGGCCATGTTTTAATAAATACCATTCAAATAAACTTTTAACACCTTTTTAACCACTTGAGCTTCCATGTTAATCCTAGAATCTCTACTTTATGGGCGTCATATCGATAAACTCGTTCTGATCCAATTTTATATTCCTTCCACCATTATCACACACCCTTAAAATCCATTCCCACACGTATTCTTTAGGCTTCTGCTGGAATGAATCAGCAAACTCATTAATTTCTTTAGTGGTGTAGTTCATCTCCCCTTGGACCACACTCTCTATCTCACAGGGGCTTGCTTAGCCTTGACTCTGGTTATAGGTCTAGATGCAACAATTGTTGGGCCCTGAGGCACATTAGCTCCCACTGGGAGGGGGAAGATTAGTTTCCTCAGGCAAGGGTGGGGAGGAGAGATCTGAAGGGTGTGGATTCTCTGATGAGTGTGGGGAGATTAATTCCTCAAATAAAATCCCTCAGAATCCAAGAGTGAAAAACTCTCATCATTGTTGTTTTCCCACACATCTCCATCACAGTTTTCAGGGTTCCACCCTTTCCCCACAGTGCTCTCACTTTAACTGACACTCTTCATGGCTGGAAATTAAATTTGCATTGTAAATAAGCCAAAACATATAATAAGGGCTCCAGCTTGATTTTCTGCCACTTTAGCTCTTTGGCCGCTGGAGAGAAGATTCTCTTCAGAGCACACTTGGAAAACTTTAAACTGTTGTTTTGAATCTGGAGCTGGTCATTTTTATCCCTGAGCTCCTTATTTTCCTCGATCAGTTTATCCAGAGGAAGACTTGCCAGGAGCAAACCATGGGGCAAACATCATTAGTTTCGCTATTTTTCCAAAAATTTCTCGAACGTGTTATATATAGAGTCGCTAACTTCCTTGCTAACTAGAGGCGGGAGGTGAGTTAGGTGAGTAAAATGGGTCTATCTTCATAATTACATCAAATAGTCTACACCAGGGATTCTCATTCCTCTTTATGCCACCAGGAAAGCCTTCAGTAACTCGAGTTCATTGCGTTGGAGAGCTGGCTCCAGAAACTACCAAGCCCATAAAGAAATTCATCCTTTCAATTCTTTTTCTCTAGAACCACTTCCTGGTACCATAAATCTGTATTAGTCAGGGTTCTCTAAAGAAACAGAAAGAAGCAAACAACAATAATATCTTAGCTATATACAATTATTGATTTGCTCACGTGAAAAAGTTCGAGTCCAACAGTAGCCATGCAACACTGGAGAGGCTGAGAATCCAGGGAAACGGCTCTTCAGTCTGCAAGGCTGATTGTCTCAGTAGTCCCAATCTGGTGCTGAAGGCTGATGGATTCCAGGAGGGGAGATCTTCCAGTCTCAGTACACGCTGGGTTCTGTAGGGTTGATCACAGCCGCAAGACAAACCCACCAGTGACAGAGAGGCAAGCCACAGGAAAAAAAATGGAACAGCTCCCTCTGCCATGGCCTTTAATACTGCCTGCCAGCAGAATGTAACGCCCACATTTGGAGTGTGCCCTCTCTCCCCTTTGCGGTTTGAGGCAGTCCAATCCGAGATCCTTTTTCTTCTTATTTGTTCCTTCGTCCAGTCAAGTTGACACCAGGATTAAACATCACAACTTCCTTTGGGGCAGGCCTGTGGAAACACTCTCTTTATGTATTCTACTCTGGCAGACCCACCTTAACTCTGGATATCAACATTCCTTTGGGTGGGACTTGGCCTTACTAAAATGGAGAATGTAAGGTGATCATGAGCATTCATTTTCATCACTTCCTGAGTATGTATACAATTTTGTGATCAGCTGCTTCAAACACTTGTTTCCATGCTTTCTCTCCAATGATGGACTGAAACCTGGGCGACTGTGGCTAAAAACAATCCCTTCCTTCTTTAAGTCACCTTATCCACATTTTTTAAACAAAACAACACAATAAGTAATTAATTTAACAGAAAATCAGTACCAAGAAGTGGGGCTACTGCTGTCATAAATGGTGGGACCATATGCTTTTTAGACCTTTAAAGATAGCAAGGATATGGAAGAAATTAGAACACTGGGCTTGAGAGACCTTTAAATGCTTTGAACAGAGCATAAGGTACCATGCTGGTGGGAGCTTGGAAGACAAATGTGCACAATGGAGGCCTAGTTCATGAGGTTTCAGAGAGGAACAAAGACCCCTGTAATACTGCATCAGGGAAAAAAATAATCTGCCTATATTCTGCCCATGTCCTGATAATTTGAATGAGTTTGCATTTAAGGATAATAGACTAATGAGTAAGTTCAAGAAGAGAGCAGCCTCAGGCTGTGGTATGTCTATTTCCTAGAGCACTTACTAAGGTCTTCCATTACAAAGAGAAAGACGAGAGAGAGGAGGGTGGAGTGAGAGAGAGAGATGAGAGAGAGAGAGAGGAAAAGGAACCTGGTTGGCAGGGAAAGATTAAGAATTGTGAAGTTTGGGAAGAAAAGGAGGAAATTAAAAGTTGTGGCAAAGGAAGCTGCTGAAGAGTCTGGAGCTGTTATAAAGCAAGCTTCTGCCTTGCTGTGAGAAAACAGAAAGGGTGCTCTGAAAGCAAGACACTAAAGGTTCCAACTTGTGAAAATGAAAATTTCTACTAAAAGAGAGGTCTGAACTAAGAATGAAGATAAAGCCCCTCCCTCCCTACAAAAACCAGCCTGTAAGGGAGTAATTCCCTAGGGTCAGAATGAAAGGCATACAGAAGGTCAGGCAAATGTGGTCCAAGAGAGTCAGCGCTCCATCTGGAGGAGGCTGCAGAACATAGCAGCACTGTCCATACACTACTGGTTTTGCAGACATGAAAAATGCCAGATTTAAGAAGTCACAGAACCTTGTTCCTAGGTTACAGAGTGCCATAATACCGGACAATCTAAGACAGAGTCATAGTTTTATTAAAAAGGCCCTGAGAAACCATTGTATGCATCCATGAAGCTTAAGTTGCATTAGCGCTCCAGGAAGTCATGGAAAAGAACCAGCCCAAGAGAGAGACTCTATGTAGTGAAGGTGCTAAAGTTGGATGGGTGAATCTAGCAAAGCCATTTGCATTCCAGATGATTCTATTGCAAGCCCCAGATATCTGACATGGAGCTATAGGATTTGGTGTTTGCCACGCTGTATTTCAGTCCTGTCATTTTTTACTGTGCCCTGGTTTTCTCTTTTGAAATGGGATGTTTACTCTGTGTCATAGAATATTGGAGCTATGAAAAAAACTTGTTCTTTGATGTTACAAGGGTTCGTGGTTAAGAGACTGCCTTGAATCTCAGAAGAGAACTCTGTAACTTTTAAACAGTATTGGACTTGGTAAAGATTATTAGTGTTGTTGAATTTGGAATGAATGTAAAAAGAAATATGAGATGGCCATGAGCTTATGGAGAGAAAAGATGGAAAATTATTGTTTAAAAGTGATATTTTTGTTCATCAAGTTGACAATGGTAGACATGTTATGGTTCATATTGATGATAAATTTGAGAGAATCCAGAATCCACCTAAGAAGGCAAGTCACCCAAGCTGTTTGTGAAGGTTCTCTAGATCTGTTAGCCTCTGCAAAAGCCTGTGAAAGATTGTCTAGTTTAGGTTTATTGAAGTCGGAAGTCTCCTCTTAAGTGTCTGGTGAACTAAACATGTCCCTTCTGACTATTGGAGACATTGTGACCAGTGCTTCAATCTCCTGTTGCCTGGCTTGATTTTTTTCTTAACATGAAGAAATGTACCTTCAAGCAGGGAACCCAAAATAAACCTTTCCTTGCTTAAGTTGTTTTTGTCAAAATATTTTGGTTTTACAGCAATAAGACAAATAATTAAAAACCACTTAACCATGTACTGATAAATATTAAAGTGAGTCACATGGTAAGTCACTCTAACATTCCTATTCCCTATTTATAGGTTGCAAACTTGTATCTTCTCTAAATCATAGGTTATTTAACCTCTAAAGAAAATCTCTTTAGAGCTAGTATTGGGAAAATAAAGGCCATGTGAGTTGACTTCTAAATTAAGACAATAACATTTCAAGAAGAGACAAGAGAACCTTCATCTAACATTTCTGCCTCCTCAGTATGTGTATGTCTATGGTGTGTCTGTGTGTTTGTGGGTGTGTTGTGTGTGTGTGGAGAGAGAGAGAGAGAGAGAGAGAGAGGAGGAGAGAGAGCGGCGAAGGGGGGAGATCATTATTTACTGACACAATAAGAAGCAATTCTAACCCTAGAGCTGGTAGCAGTGGGGTAATAAGGATGGGCCAAGCTGGTAGCTGTAGGGTAATATGGACGGGCCATGAGGGAACACTGGCACTTCCTTGGGGCCACCTCAGACTTAATTTGAACGAGTAAGAAGAATCCACCTACACGAAAAGATGAGTTTCTTCTACCAGCATTAATGAAGGCCCAACAAATTTATTAGTTCAGTAAAGTACAGATTCTCTGGATTTCTGATCGCTGTCAATCAATGCTCCAATTTCCCTAGAGAAACGATTATGGTGTGAATCAATCTCCTTTTAATTTGACAGAAAATAAGATGAGATAGTCACACCATATTTTTTACAACAGCTGACCTCAATTATAAGCTATAAAAAATGTGGAAGATAGGATAGTATGCATAGACGCCACATGGGCTTCTGACTTACCTTGAAACCAAACTTAAAAATACTTGGTATTTTTCTTTTGTGTCTTCAGTTACAGTTGGGAAAAACCTTATAATCACAACGACTATATTTATATTTTCAACCATCAAAAAGCTATCGTGGGAATTCATACACGTCCATGAAACCTTGGTTTAATATTCTCTTCTTCATGTGACCTCATGTGATGATTTTAAGTTAGATGTTTTTATTTCTTTCTGTTTCACTTCAAGCCATCAATTGCCATGGATCCANCAGTCATATAAAAGATCCTCACAATGAGATTTCCCTGGAAGTAAACCATGACACTGACCTTAGAAGAACAATTATAGACATATTCAAAGAAATCAAAGAATATGAAGAACAAATCAGGAACCTAAGGGAAGAGAATGAAAACCTCAGCAAGGAGGTATAAAGAAAGAATAATAAACTCCAGAAATAACTAGAGGGAGAGAATGACAAACTCCAGAAAGAAATGGAAACACTTAAAAGATCTCAGGCTGAAAGGAACAAAGAAACTGACCAACAAAGCAAGGAGCTACAAGAAGAGAAAGACAAGCTCCAAAAGGAAGTGGAAATACTGAAGAAATCACAGGATTAAATGAAAAAGGAAATTGAACATTCATCCAATCAACAGGAAAAGATGGGAAAAAGATTCAGAAGCAGAATGGATGAAGCAGAAAAAGGAATATTAGACCTATGGGATAACACAGGACAAATAGAATCCTCAAGTAAAGATTGTGAAAAATTAAAAAAAGAAAACATGAGTAGAACAATCAGGAAATGTGGGATACTATGAAAAGAACAAATCTATCCATAATAGGGATAGAGGAAGGAGAATAATCCCAAAACAACTGCATTGATCAGATCGTCAACAGAATAATAGAAGAAAACTTCCCCAAACTGAAAAAAAGACAAACCCATACAAGAAGCACGTAGAACACCAAATAGATAAGACCAGAAAAGAAATTCACCATGCCATAGAATAGTTAAACCTTTAGATGCTCAAAACAAAGACAAAATAATGAAAACCATAAGAGAAAAACAAGTTACATATAAGGGGAAACCCATCAGAATTATAGCTGACTTCTCAGTGCAAACTATGAAAGCAAGAGGATTATGGACCAAAGAATTCCCAGTGCTAAACAACTTTAGATGCAAACCCAGATTACTATAGCCAGCAAAAATGTCAATTATAGTTGCAGGAGAAAGAAAAATCTTTCATGACATAAACAAAATGAAAGAATACATGTCACAAAACCCAACACTTCAGAAAATACTCAGTTCAAACAAGAGAGGAAAGAAGCAACTATCCCCAAACAACTAAAGAGAGAAACTAATAAACGCATAACAGTATAAATACAAACCTAGACCAAGAATGAAAATAAAAAATAAGTTGAAAGGAAGCAATACACATCTCTTAATGATATTAATGGTCTAAACTCCCCAATCAAAAGACATAGACTGGGAGAATGTAATCCATCTGTATGCTCTCTACAACAGAATCCATCTATGTGCTCTCTACAAGAAACCCATCTCACACTCAAGGACAGACACCACTTTTGAGTGAAAGGATGGAAAAAATATTCCAAGCAAATGGTGCCAAAAAGCAAACAGGAGCTGCTATTCTAATATCAGACAAAACACACGTCAGAGTATAACTAATTGGAAGAGACAAGAGGGCCATCACATCCTTAACAAGGGAACTATTAACCAGGAAGATTTCACAATCTTAAATGTTTATGCACCAAACTCTGGTGCACTGAACTTTATAAACACAAATCTTCAGGACCTCAAGACACAGATTAATCACAGCACAGTAATAGTGGGGGGCTTCAATACCCCACTGAGCCCCTTGGAGAGGTCAACTTAACAAAATATAAACAGACACATTGGAACTGAACAATTCAATACACCACATGGACCTCACAGAAATGTAAAGAATATTCCACCCAAACACCAGAGAATATACTTTCTATTCAGTGACCCATGGAACATCCTCCAATATCAACCACACATTGGAATACAAAAGAAATCTCAAGAAATACAAAAAGATTGAAATTATTTCATACATTCTATCAGACCACAGTGCATTAAAGCTCAACATGAACACCAGAATAAGCCATACAAGGCTGGCCAATATCACCACTCCTCTTCAATATCGTTCTTGAAATGCTTGCTAGGGCAATAAGGCAAGAAAGGGAAATTAAAGGAGAACTCATTGGAGAAGAGAAAGTAAAACTGTACCTTTTTGCAGATGATATGATAGTTGACCTATGGAATGCTAAAAACTCCACCAGAAAACTTTTAGAAACAATTAAGTTTCAGTAAAGTGGTGGGATACAAAGTTAACTTAGAAAAATCAGTAGGCTTTCTTTACACCAACAATAAGCAACTGGAGAAAAAATATAGGAGACATTCCCAATCACAATAGCCTCAAAACAATTAAAATATCAGGGAACAAACCTAACCAAAGACCTCTATAACAAAAGTTGATACTTCTGAATAAGGAGATTGAAGATGACATCAAAAGATGGAAAGACCTCCCATGCTCATGGACTGGAAAAATTAATATAGTAAAAATGTCCATTCTACCTAAATTAATATAAAGATTCAATACTCTCCCAATCAAAGTCCCAATCAAAGACATGAGCTTCTTCACAAACTTGGAAAAATTCCTTAAATTCATATGGAAAAACAAAAGACCCTGAATAGCTAAAGCAACACTGAGGGAAAGATGCAATATTTGGAGGATCAACTTACCAGACTTCAAGCTATATTACGAGGCCATAGTCATAAAGACAGCCTAGTACTGGCACAAATACAGACCTGTTGACAATCCAAACTTGAGCTCATATAACTTCAGCTACCTCATATTCAACAAAGGGGCCAAAAAAACTGAATGGAGGAAAGATAGCATCTTCAGCAAATGGTGTTGGCAAAGCTGGATCACCATTTGTAGAAGAACAAATTAACCCCCTACCTCTCACCCCGTACAAAAATCAACTCCAAGTGGGTCAAAGATCTCAACCTGAAACCAGAAACCCTGAAGGTGATAGAAGAAAAAGTTGGCAGCAACCTATAAGACATAGGAGTAGTAAAAGACATTCTAAATCAAACAGCAACTGCACAGAAAGTAAGGTCAACAGGTGACAAGTGGGGCCTCATCAAACTCAAAAGCTTCTCTACAATGACAGAAACAATCAGGAAGTGAAGAGTAAACCCACAAAGTTTGAGGAAGCCTTCACCAGTGACATATCTGACAGAGCATTAACTTCCAGAATATATAGACTACTTAAAAAATAAAGAAATTGGTGCTGGAAAGATGGCTTAGCAGTTAAGAGTATTGAGTGCTCTTGCAGAGGACATGGGTTGAATTCCCAGCACCCACATGAAAGGTAAGAACTGTCTTTAAGCAGGGCGTGATGGCACATGCATTTAATTCTAGCACTCAGGAGGTAGAGGCAGGCAGATCTCTGTGAGTTCAAAGCCAGCCTGGTCTATAGATTAAGTTCCAGGCCAGTTGGGGCTGGAACTCCCTGTCTTCAAAAAAAAAAGACTTAAAAAAATCCAAAGAAGTAAGAAAACAAATGACCTACTCAAAAGATGGAGTAAAGAGCTTAACAGAGACTTCACTAGTGAGGAAGTAAAGATGGCTGAGAATCATCTTAAATCATGTTCAACATAGTTAGTAATTAAGGAAATGCTAATTAAAAACACTCTAAGATATCATCTCACTTCAATAAGAGTGGCTAAGATCAAGAAAACAAAAGACAACAAATGCTGGAGAGGTTCTGGGAAAAGGGGAACTCACCCACCCACTGGTGGGAATGTAAACTAGTAGAACCATGGAAAGCAGTGTAGAGAATCCTTTAAAGATTCAGAATGAGCCTACCACCTGACCCAGTCACACCACTCCTGAGTATATTGCCATAAGACTCATCTTATGGCAAAATACATACACAGCTATGTTTACTGTAGCTCTTCTTTACAATAGCAAGGAGCTAGAACCAAACCAACTGCCCCTAACTGATGTGTGGATAACAAAAATGTGGTACATCTACACAATGGAGTTTATGCAGAGGTAAAGAAAGATGACATCATGAACTTTGCAGGTAAATGGATGGAACTCGAAGCTATTATGCTAAGTGAAGTAACACAGTCCAAGAAAAACAAAAAGGCGAATGGTTTCCCTCATTTGTGGACACTAACACCAATTCCCTAGCTCAGGCAAGCTGAGAAACCTTATTGTTATAATTCTTTGTATATTAAAGCAACTGTGCTGTTATAATGTGAATCTCTCAACGAGCTCTAGAATTGACCTACCACTTATATTCAGATATTGTAATTACCATGTATGTGTGGAGATATGTATTCATATTTTAGAATAATATAAATTTAAAGGAAAAATATGAACCCCAAAACATATTTGGGAATTAACGTACAGTTTATTTTCTGAGGTCATAATTTTGAAACTTATGTGTTGTTTATATAGGCATATTTTAGAACAATACAAAGGGGAGGGAACTACAACAACATAAGGACTGGGTCAAAGAACTGACTGATACAGTTAAATCCTGCCCAAACAACAAGTCTTTGTAGAAAAAAAATCTGTTGTTCAATGTCTTTGAGTCATGCGTGATTGCATTCCACATGCTGTTCTTCCCTTCTTGGCTCAGCTCCAGGACTTGTCTCCTGCCTGCAGGCCGACAGTCTCTAGGATTCACCCTTGCAAGAAGGGGGAGGGGAAACCACAGGAGATCACCTGTGGAAATGAGCAGACTCACACACAGAGAGCTGGGGTGATAGTAACTCCATTTATTCTCTGTCAGTGAGGTATAAATATTGAAGGTTACTGTGCTCTGGGCAAGGAAGTGGGGGTCAGGCAGAAGGGAGGGGTGAGCCCCCTTGGTTCTAATCAGAGGGCTGCAGAGCTCCATTTTATGCAGCAGGTAACTAGAGGTATGGCATTTTGCTCAATGCCTCAAGGGAAGGGGCCCAGAACTTTGCAGAGATAGGGTGAAGCAAGAATCATTGTAATATCCCAAACCTTCCTGCTACAGATAAATAACTCACAGAGGCAACTGAATGCCCACAGAGATAGCAGGTAACAGGAGATCTTCCAGGACAGGTCTTACAAGTTCTTGCTTCAATCCGCACAGAAAGTTTCATTACCACAAAAATCCTTGGAAAGACTGAGAGAAAGATGCAGGACATGTATGGCAGAATGCATAAACTGGGGTGGGGGGAGAGGCAGGGAGAGGGGAATGTATCTAAATTGGACTGAAAATGGTGTATGAAATACAAAAATATCAATAAAAAAGAATATAGTAGGAGGAAGATGATTAAGCCCATTTCTTTAAGAGTACAAAATTTTTTGGTATGACTTTATGGAAAAATATATATTCACCTAATTTAAGATATACCTGAAGTATACAACTAAAGGAAAGGCTAAGTTTGAGAAATTGAATCCAGTTAATGTCAATGCTGTATAATAGCCACTCACTAGGTTTCTAGACTTAAGGGTCTCCTAGAGCTTAATCTATGATAACCCCATGTGACCTTTTCCTTTGCCCATGAAGATGCTGCCTGTCCCTTGGGTAATAGCAGATCAAAGGGAGCTTACTTTGATGGTAATTCCAGTCACTACTTTTACATAGGAACAAAGTCAATGGAGCTTTCCATCTCAGATGCAGATATCACCTATGAATGTCTATTTATCTCAACAAACAAATAATAATAACACAGATTGATTTGAAATTCATCAAGTTTACTTATGATGCCTTAGTCTTTTTTCTAGTATTATAAGAAAATACCATACATGGTGCAATTTATGAAGAATATATGAAGAAATGTTTAATTAGCTTACTATTGGAGCCTAGAAAGCCCAAATATGTGGGTTAGGGATCAGCTGAGGAGCTTCTGTGAAACAACTTATTGTTTCTTTTTTTTTTTTAATGTATTTATTTATTTATTTTTAACGAATCTAGACCCGTGTTCCCGCTCATTCCCCCACCCCGTCAGAGCTCGTGCATTCTGCCAAACATGCTTTCCATCTCTTAGTCTTTCTCAATATTTTCCATGGGGACGTTGACTGTTTTGAGCAGAAGTTCACTGTTTCAGTCAGTTCTTTGATGCAGTATTTTCTGTTGTTGTTGTTGTTTCCAAAATGCATTATGTCCAACTGCTTTGTACAGAAGCTCAGGGGGCCCTACACAAGAAATACTTACAACTGGGTAATTGGCACTAGCATCCACAGATGAGGGATACCATTCGTCGTTTGTTTTTCTGGGACTGTGTTACTTCACTCAGCATGATGTCCTCTAGCTCCAGCCATTTTCCTGCAAAGCTCGTGATGTCGTCTTTCTTTACTGCTGCATAGAACTCCATTGTGTAGATGTACCACATTTTCTCTATCCACTCGTCAGTTGAGGGGCATTTAGGTTGGTTCCAGCTCCTTGCTATTGTGAAGAGAGCTGCAATAAACATGGCCGTGCATGTATCTCTGTGGTGGCGTAAGTCTTGAGGGTACATGCCCAGGAGTGGTATGGCTGGGTCGGGTGGCAAGTTCATTCCAAGTCTTCCAAGGGTTCTCCACACTGCTTTCCATAGTGGCTGTACGAGTTTACATTCCCACCAGCAGTGGATGAGTGTTCCCCTTTCCCCACAACCTCTCCAGCACTTGGTATCATTTGTTTTCTTGATCCTAGCCAGTCTTATTGGAGTAAGATGATATCTTAAAGTGGTTTTCATTTGCATTTCCTTAATGATTAGTGATGTTGAGCAGTTCTTGAGGTGTTTCTCAGACATCTCTAATTCCTCGCTTGTGAAGTCTCTGTTCAGTTCTTTGCTCCATCTATTGAGCGGGTCATTTGTTTTCTTTTTTCTTTGTTTTTTGAGTAGTTTATATATTCTGGAAATCAATGCTTTGTCAGATGTATCTGCAGTGAAGGTTTCCTCCCACTCTGTGGGATTTCTCTTCACTTCCTTGATTGTTTCTTTTGATGTACAGAAGCTTTTGAGTTTGATGAGGTCCCATTTGTCAATTGTCGACCTTAATTCTTGTGCAGCTGCTGTCTGATTTAGGAAGTCTTTTCCTACGCCTATGTCTTGTAGTCTGCTGCCAACTTTTTCTTCTATCACCTTCAGAGTTTGGGGTTTCACGTTGAGGTCTTTAATCCATCTGGAGTTGACTTTTGTACAGGGTGAGAGGTAGGGGTTTAATTTCATTCTTCTACAAGTGGTGATCCAGTTTTGCCAACACCACTTGCTGAAGATGCTGTCTTTTCTCCATTGTGGTTTCTTGGCCCCCTTGTCAAATATGAGATGGCTGAAATTGTATGTGCTCAGATTTGGATCTTCGGTTTTGTTCCATTGGTCAACAGGTCTGTTTTTGTGCCAGTACCAGGCTGTTTTTATGACTATAGCCCTGTAGTATAGTTTAAAATCTGGTATAGAGATCCCTCCTGTGTAGCTCTTTTCACTCAGGATTGATTTGGCTATTCGGGGTCTTTTGTTTCTCCAAATGAATTTAAGAACTTTTGTTTCCAAGCCTGTGAAGAAACTCTTGGGGATTTTGATTGGGATTGCATTAAATCTATACAAGAGTTTTGGTAAAATGGACATTTTTACAATGTTAATTTTCCCAATCCATGAGCATGGGAGGTTTTTCCATCTTCTGAGGTCTTCTTCAATTTCTTTCTTTAAGGGTTTAAAATTTTTGTTGTAGAGGTCTTTGGTGTCTTTGGTTAGGTTTGTTCCTAGGTATCTTATTGTTTTTGAGGCTATTGTGAGTGGGAAGGTCTCTTTGAATTCTTTCTCCAGTTGCTTGTTCTTGGTGTAAAGAAAGGCCATTGATTTTCTAAGGTTAATTTTGTATCCTGCCACTTTGCTGAAGCTGTTAATCGTTTCTAGGAGTTTTCTGGTGGAGTTTTTTGCATCTCTTAAGTAAACAATCATATCATCAGCAAATAGGGATAGTTTGACTTCCTCTTTTCCAATTAGTACTCCTTTAATATCCTTTTCTTGCCTTATTGCTCTAGCAAGTGTTTCAAGCACTATATTGAAGAGGAGTGGTGATAGGGGGCAGCCTTGCCGAGTTCCTACCTTTAAAGGGAATGTTTCCGTCATTTCCCCATTTAGGATGATATTGGCTGTGGGTTTCCTGTATATGGCTTTGATTACATTGAGGAATGATCCCTCCAATCCAATTCCTTCTAGGACTTTAAGCATGAAGGGATGCTGGATTTTGTCAAAGGCTTTTTCAGCATCAATTGAGATGATGGTGTGGTTTTTGTCTTTGATTCCGTTTATGTGTTTGATGATGTTTATTGATTTTCGTATGTTGAACCATCCCTGCATCTCTGGTATGAATCCAACTTGGTCATGATGGATGATCTTCTTGATGTGGGTCTGTATGCGATTTGCCAGTATTCTGTTTAGAATTTTGGCATCTGTGTTCATGAGGGAGATGGGTCTATAATTCTCCTTTTTAGTTGGATCTTTGCCTGGTTTTGGTAATAGAGTGATGTTGGCTTCATAGAAGGAATTTGGGAGAATTCCCTCTGATTGTATACTTCTAAACAGTTTCAGAAATAATGGTTGTAGGTCTTTTTGAAATGTTTTATAGAATTCTGCTGTGAAACCGTCTGGGCCTGGGCTTTTTTTAGTTGGGAGGCTTCTTACTACATCCTCTATTTCTTCATATGTTATGGGTCTGTTTAAGCTGCTGGTCTCCTCTTGGCCAAGCTTTGGTGATTCCCAAGATTTCAGATATTCATCCATTTCTTCTAGATTTTCAAACTTGGTAGAATATAGGTTCTTGTAATATTCCCATATAATTTTCTTGATCTTTTCCTTGTCCGTTGTTATTGTTTCATTACATGGCAGAGGACATTACATGGCAAGACAGAACAATGTGCTAGACTAGGCCTGTCTTCCTCCTCTTAGAAAACCAGCAATGTCATCAGCGAAGTTGTGACTTGATGATCTCATCTAATAAGTACCTTACAGTGACCTTAATATGAATTTGGGATTGAGCTGCTTATACATTAATTTGGGGAAAACATAGGAAACAGAGATATTATAAATATCTCCCAGAGTCCTTGATGCTTTATACTTGTTAAACGGGTCTCCTTTTTAATAATATCATGGGTCTGAAGAAGTGTCAATAATGAAATCTATCTTAGGTAACATGATAATTCAAATGCATTCAAGAAGGTAGGGAAAATTGGCCTGAAAACCCCCACACCTGGCACATTTTGCAAAGTTCTATGTGTGCAGTGATGTATTATCTAAATAATTTCTACAAAGAGATAGGTTCAGCCTTTGTTGTATTTCTCCAAAAATTGAAAACAACATATTCCATCTTTAGATGTGCTGGTTAAATGCTGTATTAAATAATCTCTAGGACTTTGAATTTTTATTCCAGTGCAAAAGATTAGACTGTCTATCCTTCCCAGGATTTGGTGCAAGTTCCTGTCTTTGCTGTTGATTACAGAAATTCAGAAAATTCAGTAGTGACTAAAGTGTCTGAATTATATGATGATGTATTTTGGAAAATCTTGCAAATTTGAAAAGATCTGGAGTTTGGAAATAAAACCATGTCTCCTTTAAATTATTAATACTCTATTCTCACTCATATGCTGTGTTATGAATAGATTCTTAAGGATGCCAAAATATTGAAAATTGGACCCAGAGGAGTGAGTCAATAGATATCACTGCTGTTATGTGCCATTGGCTAAATGAAGCAGCTAGCTATTTAGGACAGTATAATGGACTATTGAAGACTCAATTATAGCACCACTTCTATGAATATACCATTGGATGTTGATAGTAGAGTCATTAAGAAGACATATTTACCTAAAATAAAACTATTGCACAGAGCTCCCCACCCTTATAGTAACTGTGGAGACATTAGTTGGAAAGAGACAGTATATTCACATCATTCTTTTAGGAGTGTGAAAGTGAGCTGAATGGTTACTTGTACTTGAATGGTGAGCTGAGACAACTTATAGCTTCTAACACTTGCAGCTATCAGTTTACCCACTGATGACATGGTTAAAAGGAAACTAAGTGAGGACTAAGGAAGTGCCCTTGGAGATAGCAGCTCCACAGAACCAACATGTTATGTTGGGGAAACACATCTGGTCAAGCTATAGATTTTCAGTTACTAGATTATCAGTATAGATTTTACGTGCCTTCCTGAGATAGCAAACATAGGTGTTCACTATATATACTAGTAATGGCTGGCTGATCTGTACACATTCAGAAACTTTTTGAGCATTTCACGTTTTATGTTTATTTAGGGTATGAGGAATTCTACACATCTCAGCTGCACAAAATATTTACTATATTATATTAGTGCCTTTTTGTCTTTTTTTTCCTATGTTTATTATGTACCAAACATACTCATTTTATCTATAAATGCTGTCAAAAACTTGACTTGTTAAACTCATACCAAATTACATATATGAAATATGGGACCAAGAGATGCAACACTAATTTCTTATCTAAGCAGGATCCAAAATATTTAGTTCTCCATCTTCATGTCTTTAAAATGTGATGATGCACAAATCTCTGCAATCAAAGACACAGTAAAGTGACTCACTGGAAAGCTAAGTTTTCCAGTAGATACTTTAGTCTATGGAAAGTTGCCAGTAAATGAATAGGCAAATAAGTCAACTGCATCAACTTGCATGGCTGATCCTAATTATGAAGGAGAATAGATAGCTTTGTTTCTACACATAACAGTGAGATGTCTATATGGAACTCACAGTTTTCTGCAGAGACATAGCCTCTTTTCCATGCTGGGTGTTATGGGGTTAAAAGTTATGGAAAAGGCAAGAGAAAGCTAATAGAGGAGAACCATTAAGAGTAAAGACCCATCCAAAATGAACTTTTGACTCAATCTACTAGAAGGGAGCTGTGAGTACCAGTGCTGACAGAAATAACAAGTAGCACAGAATAGGAAGAGTTTGGAATGTCTGTGACCAGACACAGAATAAGGAATGCACACATACTCTTGTTTGCTTCCTGTTCATTGTAACCATATTGACTCTCCTTTAAACTTCTTTATGCTTTCTATAATTTACATAAATTACTATCAGAGTTATAATTTCCCTACAAGATTATAGGCTAACATTTTGGCTTCAAGATTACTTGAAGAATGAAGAAAATGTGACAGTGAATGTATAAATTTTAGGTTAAGCCTATTTTTATTTATAGGTGGGACAGCTGCTTTACATCAAACAATGATGACACTTATTTCTATTTTGCTTTTTCAAAGATGGAGATTATGGGCCTTGAAGAGCTAATGTGTATACCATACTTGATAGAGTCAGTTGGCATATCCATACCCATATGCTTGTAGGAGTCACACTAAAGAAGATGTAAGAGTAAATGTATTTTTCCAAGATCCCTTATGGGTAGGGGTCTTGAAGGAGCTATGTTTACATCATAAGTATATTATCCACATTGAAAGAGAAAACCTGGGCAGGAGCATAATTTTGCTGCTGCTTCGGTAAACATGGTTAGTGTTCAAGGAATTGGGAGTGTGGGGCATGCAGGTGATGTGGCCCTGCAGTGCAGCTGTGTTTCCCTAATCCTGAGACAGCAGTTACTCAGATGTGCTCTTAACCTAAGTCCCCATTCTTTGCTCCTTCAAATCTTCCTATACATTTCTGAATGTTTCATTTCTTCTTTTTCCTCATACATTTAACATATGTTTTATTTTTGCAGATATGATACTCTGTCTCAGCTTCCCAGAGATCTGCACTAAGGTGCTAACGTACATAATTGTTATGTAGCTGTATAAAGTGTCTGCCAAATGTCTCTTTTCTTTAAATTCTAAGATCCATGAATGTAAGGACTAGTTTTGATTGGAGCATAACAGAAAGGGTTTAGTTCATACAAGTTTTGCAGTTCAAGATATATTCCATCATCACAGTGAAATCAAGAAATGACTTGAGGGTCTGTGGTCTCATCGTGTCCACAGGTAGGAACCAGAGTAAGATGAATGATGGTCTGGAGCTAGTCCTCTCACTTTTACTCACTTGGACTCCTGCAAATGAAATGGTACTGCCATTACCTCAACACACCTGAATTTAGCATTGCCCTGTGGTCTGGCCCCAGAAACGTACATGTATATATTTTGTAAGAATGTGGAGATTTACTAATTTTGATTAGACAGTTTCCTCCAGAAAGCCCCAGTGTATTCATTCTGTGTAATGATTTACTTGAGTGGAAATCACTTGACCCAAATTTTGATGATTTAGTAGCTTGTTGAAAAGCTTGCCTCAAGCAGATAACAAAATCTGTTGCAGATGCAATAACTCGTATTTGCATTAATTGGTCTTTTGGTTTATGAGCTTTAATAATTTGAAATGCAAGGGGGTCATCAGGAACCAAAATATGTATGTGCATCTTGAAGCAGAATTTAATTCAATGTAGTAAATAATACTTTTTCAGATGACTTGTTTACACTCATTTCTTATCAGAAACTTAGATTACACTGGGTTAATTTTTTAATAATGTGAAAAGAGTATGTCACATTAATTCTAATAAACAAAAAGTTCATAGCTCAAACCAGGACATTTTTCATATGCCTTAGGCATGTGATTGGGAGATGAATGTGTCCACTAACATTTCTATATTATCCATACATTTTTCTTGTTATAAAATTTAATGAATTTTATAATATTATAAAAGACATTTTTGGGAAAAGGACATGAGTCACTTACATTCATGTTGTATACCTTATCCACATACAGAATTCTTTTATTCTGAAGAATTTACTATTTCTGTTGCAAGTGACTATAGAGTTTGCTGCTGTTATTCAGTTCACTGCTTACTTTCTTTTTCAGATATGTTTAACATATTTTACTTATTATTTTGATTTTTCTGTGTATGAGCATATTGTATACATGTGTGTAAATGCACTCATGTCATAAAATGTCCACAGAAGTTAAAAAACGGAGCTGAATTTCCCTGTAATTGGAATTATGAACTATCATAGGCCACCATGTAGGTGCTGAGAATCAATTCTGAGCCCTCTGAAAGAGCACGTGGTGCTCTTAACTGCTGAGCCATTTCTCCAGACGAGACAATTTTTAAATATCTTAATGAAAATGAAAATTAAACAATGATAAAAGGAAAACTAATTTGTTGATCAAGTATTTGTGTCTGACTTAATATTCTAAATGTGGTTTATAACTTTGATTTATAAAAATGATAAATGTAACTGAGGTCTTCATTCTCATTTACCACATCATTCCTTTTAGCTCTCAAATATTGTCTATCTTTACATGTATGGATAGTCAATATGACATTATTTTATATGCTTTAAATATATAATAGTTTCAAACTCTTAGCCTCCTTGCATTAATTTCTACTGCTTTATTTGTTTTTTCAAGTTTACAGGGTCATTATATAGATATATATATATATATATATAATTTTATGCCTATAAACCTAGATCTTGGAGAGCTGAAGCTAGATTTATTCATGTATATAATCTCATAGATATAAGAATTTAAATTTTCCTATGGTATATGCCTTTCAACTATGTTAAAATTTTTATAAGCTTTCCTGTCATGAGTATTATGTTAATGTCTTCTGTGTCATGTATTCAGTTTCCCTACCATGTGCATCTTGCAACTGCATTGCTAGCTTGAACGTTTAGTTTTCCTTTTTAGCTGTAGATTGCCAAATTTTTCTATCACTAATATATGTATATTCTGTTTCCATATCCTTGCGCAATCCCCTTGTAATATGTTTAAATGTTTATCTATATCAGTGACAGAAATGAAATTTCACTTTTCTTTAAATTTGTATTTGTCCAAATTGGTTTATTTAGTTTCATTTCATTTTTTTTTTCAAATTTCCTTATTGGTTCAAGTTCTGTATGGACCTGCATAATGATAAGTTGCACCTTGTTACCTCTTCTACAATTTAACATTGTTTTAATAATACGAGGCTACAGTATTTTCTTTAAGTATAGACTTAACTTCCTCTTCCAACTTTTTAATCCATTCTAAATCATCTCTATTGTTTTCTAGCTCAACTGTGATCCATACATTATTTAGAATGCCCTCAGAGATTTAATTTTTCAGTTGTGTAGAAACTTTTTTTATTTTAGATATTTATTTCAAAGGCCAAGGTCTGGAGAATGAATAGTATTTTATTTTTTATTGTGATTTATTTTAGAATCTAGAGGTGTAATTGACTGACACTTTGATTTTCAGGAAATGGTTGTCTATAGAATTCCACATAAATTCATTATGTTAGCTAATATACCATTTTATCTCTGACAACACTTTTGATTGTTTAATCAGGCATTACAATAGCACATTAATTGGTTGTACCTGTGTCAATTTCTGTCTATTATGGCTTATATTTTTATTTACTGTTATTAAATGTGTCTGTTTTCAAACAGTTTTGGAGACAGTCCTTTTATAATTAAGCCATTTCTCATTTTTCAAAAAATATATTTTGTTTTGTTAAACTATTTTGATTATTGTTGGTGTGTTTATATGCAGCTTTGTTTTGATAGATGGAATTCTCCTCTTAGTTTTTGCCTTGCTATGTATTTAAATTATGTATCTTATAAAGATTAATATTTCCTTCAATGTTTTATTTCTAACCCTTTTAGAAATTGTGGCTTGCTGAAAATCTCAGCCTTCATACTTGACTTAAAGTCTACAATTAATCAACACTTTCTCATTTTTCTTGAACAATAAAAAGAACTTCAAATACAGCATTAATGTTCACTACCTGCGTACTTATGCATGTTTTCCCACCAGGGCTGTGAGCAAATGGATATTAAATTTTAAGAACTTTTCTACATAATAAGTAGTTTCAAACTCTGAGTCATCATCATGCATCATCTTTCACGCTCAATATTGCATTCAAAACAAAACAAAGAGAGTCATGTAGATCTTATTAGATCAACTTTTTTTAAAAGGAAAATAGTAATCAAAGAACAATATTTCCAAGATGTGAGGCAAACAAAATATTTTTAAAGCATGTTTGAAGTTGAATATTCTTGCAAAGCAAGATGAATTTGAATTTTATTTTAATATATTTGTTGGTGTATGTGATATTTAAATTTTATGAATTTATTATTATTATTATTTGGAGGCTATTCAAGTCTCACAATTAGGTGATTTAGAAATGCTTTGATAGGTTACTGATGATCAGTGATAACTATTTTGATGTGTGTGAATGTGGATATATATGTATGCGCAGGGGTGTGTGTGGGTGTGTGTGTGTGTGTGTGTGTGTGTGTGTGTAGGTCAGAAGTCAACCTGGGCATCATTCCTCAAGTGTTAGTCATCTTGATTTTGAGAAAGGGGCTCTAGTTGGTTTGGACTTTATCAGTAGGCTGGGCTGGCTGGCTGTACAGCCTCGTTATGTGTCTCTCTACCTACTGAGGTGCAGAATTACAAATGCACACCATATATATGGATTTTTATGTGGATTTTAAGGATATAATTCAGTTCTTCATGCTTGTGAGAAATCCAGAATTCCATTTGTGGGTTCTTAGTGTCATGAATAAAAGAAGAAAAGTAGAAAGTTCTAGGACAGTTTTAATAGAATTTGAGAACAAGTCAGGCAAGCCGCAAATCTCAGCAGTGGCTTGGAGGAGGGAGATACAGATGAGGAAACCAAAAAGTCATGATTTTTCATTTAAAAATATTCATTTTTATTTATGAATGTTTTGCTGGTGTGTATGTCAGTATATCACATGCATGCAGTGTCCATAGAAGGTATCTGTTCCTCTGGAGTTAGAGTTACAGATGTATTTTAGCTGGCATGTGGGTGCTGAGAACACAGGTTCTCTGCAAGAGCACCCATCTTGAAGCACTAAGCCAGCTCCCCAGCTCAAGTCATGACTTTTTGAGATAGGGACCAAGAAAGCCAGTAGGTTCTGTAATGGATATCAAGAAGCAGCTGCCAGGTGAAAGGGCTTGGGGCTTCTAGGTAGCCCAGAGTATCAGAATAGCATGCTAAAGCTTTTGTCTAGTCTCCAAAAGAAAACGATAGGAATAAAGAAAAAACTACATTTGGGGGAGTTAGAACTCAGAAAAGCAGTCAGGTGCTTGGTGTCTTTATTTCCTAACATGTATCCTTTTCACTGAAGGAAAGCCTTTTGGGAAAAAAAAGTACATTACCTCATTAAGGGGTTACTTATTCCTTCCATTTCCTTAACTTGTTTTCAGGTGAATTCACTTTCCTGGGGGATGGATTCCTGGTCAGTTGATTGACAGGCTCATTTGAATTAACTCTTAAGGGAGGGATTGAGAGTGTGTAATGTTCTCAACATTAGAGCAGATCAAAATGTCAAACATTCATTGGAGGCTTAGATTCCATACTTTTGACCTAAGGAAGGATCTGACAACCTCAGTGGTCCGAAGTGCCCAGTCCTTGTCTAGGTGCCAGGCATTTGCATGACCCTGTTTTTCTGACTAAATTATCTTCCTAGTTCTGGCAACTATATTGGGAAACAACTAATTGTTTAGATAGGGTCTCACTATGTAGCTCTGAAACTCACGAGGTAGACCAGGATGGCTTTAAACTAGTAGTGACCAGCACTTCAGGCCTCATCCTCAGGAATGCTGGGATTAAGAGCTTGAACTACCATGGCTGGTAGAAAACACATTTTTTAAATTGGGAAAAATTTTTACTTCTTAACATTTATTGTTTCCCTGAGGACTATCTTAGATAAGTGTTGTTTTTGAAGTAATTTTAATTTTTCATCTTGAAGTAGTGTTTGTTTGTTTTATAACGACAGTAGTTTTTTGAGAATTTCTTAAATTACAGGGTTCTGAATATGATTCTATCACGATAAATACTCTATTACCTTAGACTGAGACTTTTCATAATGAAATGTTATAAAACTCATGGAATTGAATAAGAACTGATTTTTATTACACTATATATTAAATTTAATCTTCACCTATTACTGAGGATTTAAATATTTTGTTTTTGCTCACATGAAGTTATATTAACTAAGTTGCTCAGAATAAATCCAGAACAGATAAGCATAATTTTTACAATGATTTACAAGAATCTAGGAATTACATTTACTTTACTTTTTATTATTTAGAAAGTTTTTCTTTGCAAATCTACTGCCATTCTTTTCAACAAATGAGACAAGAGATTGGTATGGTGGGCATTTTGGGATATTAATCAACACAATAACACCTTAAAATCATTTAACTCTGAAGCTGCCGATCTAGTAGACATTTGGCTTGTTCTACATGAGAAATATAGCACTTCTGACTGTGAATGATGCTGCCCTTGTCTTCATGAAAAGAAGAGAAAATCAAGGTTCTAGATTTAGACAGAATTGATGTCCCTTATGTAAAATAAGGTAGAAATTTTAGGTATAAAATTCTACCTTATAAAATAAAGTAGAAAATGATCCTTTGAAATTCCAGATGTTACAATGTGTTAATACAAACACAACGTTAATACAAACACTATTTTTCAAAATATAAATCACAGTGACCTAATCAGTACATTTTATAACTTTGAACTTATAAAACTACTAAGGTAGAAAAGTAGCTGAGTTGAGTTTGGTTGGTATCCCACCCTTGCAATTTTAAAATGGGTCATTTACAAGAGCATTTTTCCCTGCCAAATATTGAAATCTTGGTATCTTTTTAATGCAATATGATTTTTGTTAGACTTTCATATTGAGTATTGTATTTCCATTAATTTCTCCCTTCCCAATCTCCAAATGACTCCTCCCATTCCCTCCTGCAGTTTCTGGTCCTATTCTGTGATTATTATTACATTATTATTTTTTTAAATTTTTGATGATTTTATTGATCTTTTGTGTATTTCAGACATCAATTCTCAGTTCAGTTTAGACATATTCCCCTTTTCCTATCCCCACCCCACCCCAGGTCATGCATTCTGCCATAACTGTCCTGCATCTTTCTCTCATTCTTTTTTTATATTTAGGAATTCACATTTTCCTCCTTTAATTTTATATTACTCTAAAATATTAATACATACTTTCCATTCATATGCAGTAATTACAGAGTCTGAAAGTAAATGGTGAATAGATTATAGAGCCCATTAGGGTATTTACATTGTAACAACATAGTTGCTTTCAGATAAAAAGAAATATAACAATAATGTTGTTTGGCTTGCCTTTCTTCTGGGGATTTGGTGTTAGCATCCACAAATGAGGGATACCATTTGCCACTTGTTTTTCTGGGACTGTGTTACTTCACTTAGCATAATGGCTTTGAGTTCCAGCCGTTTACCTGCAAAGTTCATGATGTCATATTTCTTTACTGCTGAGTAGTACTCCATTGTGTAGATGTACCACATTTTTGTCATCCACTCATCAGTTGAGGGGCATTTGGGTTGGTTCCAGCTCTTCACTATTGTGAAGAGAGCTGCAATAAACATGGTTGTGCATGTATCTTTGCGTTAGGATGAGTTTTGTGGGTATATACCCAGGAGTGGTATGACTGGGTCAGGTGGTAGGCTCATTTTGAGTCTTTTAAAGGTTCTCCACACCACGTTCCATTACATTATTTTTTTAGAGTATCCTTTTTTTCCAATTTTTGTACATTTCATAGAGTCCTTAATCAAATTTAGATCCCTTCCATCACACAGGCCCCCACACCTCACCAGACCTCATGCATTGTGCTATACATGTTAAGTCCTATCCAGTTAAGCATTTGTACCCAGATATCCTTCTGTGGATGTTTATCCATTGGAATCTAGCCAGCCTATCTAGAGATCTTAAGGAAAGTCTGCTCTCCCTCACCCAGCAGTAATGAATCACCAACATTTCCAAGGCTGGGGCCAGACTGCTTTCCAACTCCCTTTCTCCACTCTGGGGGTTTATCTGCATCAGCCTTGTGCTGGATGCCACCGTTGCTACAGGTTCACATGAGCAAGCTTCCAGGGGCCTGAAAGCCTCTGTTTCCCAATATTCATGGACCAATCTTGGCTCTTACATTCTTTCTGCCCTTTCTTCCACAATGATCCCTGAGCTGTGCTGGGTGAGATTTAATATAGGACACACATACTCTAGTCTCTTATTCTTTAAAACTTAATTGTGGCCTTCTGTGTGCATCTTCCTCTGTTCTATAAGGATGCTCCACTGCTTAGACTTGAGGGATATACTCGGATTCTCTCTACCCCCTATTCTATGTTCCATGAACCTTAGCTGTAGAGGTTTCATGGTAGATATGCCGTTGAGGGGTGGGCAGCTCTCAGATATTTGCTCTCTGTGACCAGTTGTGGAGCTCTGCACTTGCCTCCATTTGTTGCAAAAAGAAACTTCTTTGATGAATGGTGTACCACATACTAGTCTGTAAATACAAGGATCCATATTTAGGATGCGCTAGAAAATTTCATTTGTCTAGAGTTATGACACAGATATGGTTTTGTCTAGAATCTATGAGCTCTCTAGCATGTATATGTAGCTATAATTACAGTTCCACCCACCCATGAGTTCACTTCAATTGAGAGGGCTCTAATTCCAATTAGATAGGTATTGATTACTCCCCAGATGACAGTGCCATTACTACACCAGTAGCGGTAGTTTGCTTTGCCAGTCAGTCTGCTTTAGGATTGATATGGACCACTGATTGGCTTTCTCCCTTAGCAACTTGCATAGTGTACTCTAGAAATATGAGAACCTGTCTTCAGGGAAAAGGCTTCTTGGTCAGTTCCTGCTCCATTGCTCTAAGCCCTATGTCAGAATTATGTTTTGTCTTCAGGAATAAGGTCTTACCTTCCAGTTCTGGGAGATAATCAAGAGCTTTGGCAATAGCCTATGTTTTTTTTTTTTGGGGGGGGGAGTATTTTGGACTAATCTGACCAGCCACCCCAAGTGAGGTCTCTTGTGTGGGGATTCCATTTGGCAGAAGCACTTAGGAAGTCAGCTAGCAGCCCCCAGCCTTCAGGCCGGAGTCCTGCTGATTTCCTGCTTGCTTATTGAAACCTGCCTGGTGCCACTGTCTTTGATGCTTTGGGCAAAACATTGTCACATTATTGTAGTGATCTGGAGTATATGGTGTAAAATCCTGTATGCCCCAATCACACCTCAAGGTCCAGTATAAATACCCTAGATTACAGTAATAAAGTTGAGCTATTCCTCCATGGAATCCCTCCTGGTCTTGTTCCTGAGTCCTTCCTTCCTTCCTTCCTTCCTTCCTTCCTTCCTTCCTTCCTTCCTTCCTTCCTTCCTTCCTTCCTTCCTTTCTTTCTTTCTTTCTTTCTTTCTTTCTTTCTTTCTTTCTTTCAGGCTTGCACGTCCTCTCCCCTCCCCCTCGCTACCAGCACTAAGACCCTGGTTGCCTGCAGCTGGATTGGGGCAATCCAGGAGCTTGGTCAAAGGGAGGAAGAACATCGAAAAGGGTACCTTCTCTCCTGTCTGATACTGTACTCCTTGCATGCGCACTGTGTGTGTATTTGTCAGGGTGTTCCCAATGCAACACATTTCCTTCTGTCTTCCTAGTCTAACGTCCCAGTTCCTTCCTGAGTCCAAGTGCATCCATTATCTCCTCTATCCCCATAACCCCTGCTTCCCTCCCCTTCTCTTGAGTTCCTTCCTTTCCCACCACCATGGTCCTTGCATGTCTCTCCCCCTTCTTCCAGCTGATCACTCCCCTTCCCCACCTCCTTCCAGGTACCATCTAGTCCCTATTGTTCCCCTCTTTTCAGCCATTGCTTTCCCTTTACCTCCCCTCCCTGTTTCCTTTCCACTTTCCCAGCTCCTGCTGTTATATAAGGATTTATGCTCACTTATACGGGACTGGTGTTATAATCCTCAAGTGAAAGAGAACATACATAGCTTACTTTTCTGAGTTTATGCTATTTCACTTAATATAAGAGTCTGTAGTTTCATCCATTTACCTGAAAATTTCATCTTTTGTGACTCCATTGTATAATAGTAGCACATTTTCACTATTCATTTGTCAGTTGAGGGACATTTAGGTTGTTTACATTTCTTAGTTATTGTAAAAAGATAAACAACAAACACAGACATACAGTAGTATGAGTCATTTATGTATATACCAAGAAGTGGTATAATTGGATCCTATGACGTTCTGGATAGCTTTAGTTGTTAACTCGATATACTGGATTAAGGGGCCACAATTGGGGGTTTCCCTCTATAGAACTGACCTGTGCCCATATCCCTGAGGTATCTTCTTGGTTGAGTGATGTGGGAGGACCAAATACCATGTTTGGTGCCATGCTGGGCAGGTTGTTGTCTATTGTATAGGAAAGCAGTCTGAGCATGGGCAAGGGGAGCAAGCCACTAAGCGGAGTTCCTCCATGGCCTGTGCTTCAGCTCCTGCCCCCAGGTACCTGCCCTGAATTGATATCTTGGGCTCCCTAAATGATGAACTGTGACCTGGAAGAGGTAAGCCAATTAAACCCTTTCTTCCTCAAGTTGTATTAGTCAGAGTGTTTGTTAGAGTGTTTGAAAGCAAAGTAGAACATATGGTAAACTGATTTTTAGTTTTTAAGAGCTGTCCACTGTGCTTTCCGTAGGGGTTACTCAAGTTTGCAATCCTACCAGCAGTGATTGAGCAATGTTCACTTCTCCACACTTCTCCATACAAAGCTTCTGTACAGCACAGGAAAGAATCAAGGAAGTGAAGAAGAAACCCAGAGTTGGAGAAAATCTTCACATGCCCCAAATTCCACAAGAGGAACTAACCAAAGATACAAAAGAAAACTCAAAAAAAAAAAAAAAAAAAAAGATGGGTATAGGATCTGAGCAAAGAGTTATCAAGTTAAGCACTAAAATGGTTAAAACACCTTAAAAAGTGTTCAAGATCCTTAGTAATTAGAGAAATGCAATAGAAACCACTTTAAGATTCCATTTTATGCCAGTCAGTCTGGCTGAAATCACAAAAATGAAGGACACAATTTCCTAAGTTCAAGATAACAAAAGAACACATTAAAATATATTTGTGTTCTATTTGAGGATACAGCTCAGAAGGCTGGTCCTCTGTATGTACAAATGGAATGTTGAGAAAGTTGCAACCCTTCAAACAAAGTGCTTTTTCTAGGGAAAAGACGTAACTTGGAAAGGAACCAGTGTGCTCATTTGAAATGTCAAATCTTCCGGCAGCATCAGTGGACTGCCATTTGCTAGTCATGCCTGTGTGAAGCATACCTGGAGTCCAATCGTGTCTTTGAGGGTGCTATATTGAGTCACTTAACCCCAAGTTTCAAGCAAGTGATCTCTAGTACCAATTTATGTCCATCCTTTGGAGATTTAAGTGAAATGTCTAGCGAAGCTAAAGATGCTTCCTTTACGATACCTATTAATATTCTCCCTAGTGCTACTCCAACTTGCTGCATTTTCCTTAGAAGCACATGAAAGAAACACAGATCCAAGTATACTGTATTCCCTTCACCAAAGCCACCTTGGAGAGAGCCAGCCCCGAGATACGGAGATGTGGACTTTATTAAGAGCTCAGCCACAGGGCTACTTTGATTGAGTCACTTAACCTCTGTGCTTTTGGAAGTTCTATCTGTGGCCTGTATTGCAGTGATGTTTTGAGGCAAAGTCCACCTTTATGAATCCTACTCTGTGTGATGCTATTAGACATGAGGACAAAACTGAGTAGCAAGTTTCCCAGAAATAAATAATGGAAAAGTAGGAAAATGTTTATTTCACTTTTAAATTCAAGTACAAGGAAATAGTGCCTTCAATTGTTTGACTAAATGTATACATTTCCACAATGCAATTTCAAATACTATCTCAAGTCATTGCTACTTCATAGTAATTAGGTTAGGATTATTTATCATTTGGGTTTTCAAGGTCATATGCTAAAAATCTGAAGAATTTCACTTACTGAAAATAATGTTAAAATACAAAAATTAATATAAACAAGGCTGAGCATGTTAGTGCACACCTTCATTCCAACACTCAGGAGACAGAGGCAAGCAGATTTCTGTGAGTTCAGGCCAGTATGGTCTATATACTGAGTTCCAAGCCAGCCAGTGATACATAGTAAGACCCTGTCTCAAAAACAAAACAAACAAAACCTGGTAAAAAACAGCACCTTTATATTGAGCTATGCATGACTTGCCTTGTTGATTTCTTAAAAAAAAATGACTACAGGTGGACAAGATGGCTAAGTGTTTAAGGATGCTTGCTGGTCTTTCAGAGGAACAGTTCAGTTGTGATCGGGTGCATGCCAACTTCTTTTCACTCCACCTCCACAAGACCTAATCCCTTCTCCTGACCTTCATAGACACCTGCATGCAGGCATCCATACACACAGATATTCTCACTTCCTTATAAGCAATAATTTAAAAAATGACTATGAAATAGAGAATGGTATTTTAATTTATGTTCTTTCTGTGACTAGTACAGACTTATGATGATTAAAATGCCATGGTATTAAAAAACAAGGGGGCTGGAGAGATGGCTCAGCAATTAAGAGTGCCAACTGCTCTTGCAGAGGACCTGGGTTCAATTTCCAGCACCCACATGGTCCCTAATAACTGTCTTTAAGCTGGGCATGGTGGTGCATGCCTTTAATCCTAGCACTTGGGAGGCAGAGGCAGGCAGATCTCAGTGAGTTCAAGGCCAGCCTGGTCTACAGAGTGAGTTCTAGGCCAGCTGGGGATGTAGGAAGACCCTGTCTCAAAAAAAAAAGAATAAATAAAAATAAAATAAAATGCCAAGGTATTAATTTGTATATAATTTTCTATATGTAATTGTAATATATACTTATGCTGAAAATATAACAAAGCCTACCCATAAGGTATAAAATAAAAGTAATATTCATTCTAGTAAGACCTAATTAATATCATCATTTTCATATGTATTAATTAAATAAATAAAATTGTCAAAAATAATAGAGTACATTTGCACCCTTTTTGAGAAATTTACTTATATAATTGTCATAATATTTCAAACACAGTATCCCATCATATTAATATTGTAATTAATAGATGGTTGGCTGAAGAATATTTGGATGTTTTTTATACATTATGTATGAAGCAATATGGACATATGGTTGCCTGTTTATGTCAAACAAATGGCCAACCTGAACAGATGAATAATTTATCCTTTATTTCATATTTTATTTTTTGTTCATGTTTTATACTAATTTATAGGTTTAATGTAATGCAAAGAAATCTAAATTTTATCATCTTCAACAACACACTGTTAATTTAACAAGGTAGGAGATGCTGTTGATGTGTGCTTGGTAATATTTAAAAACAGCCTTCAATAAAATGTTGAAATAACACCTGGCTATTAGCAATTGCTAATCAAACTGGAGAAGTATGTTTAAACTCAATCCTGAAAACTCTTCTTCAACATTATAAAAGCTTTGCTCAACAAAAATAGAATGAATGCATTAAGTTGAACCCAGTGGTCCATATGCTGTCTACAAATCCAACCCATTAGCTTTGCTTACCTCATGGCTTGGTTATCACAAGGAAAACGTCTTGACTAATAAGGAGAGATAAAGGTGTGCATTAAATATACATTGACCTTATCTCAGAAAAGCAGGTGAAGGGTTTCATTGTTTGAACAGACTGGCTGTAACTTTTCTGTCGCTTGTGTTTTTCTGGACTCCACACTGCAGCTAGCACCATGCAATCTGAGCATGTTATTTTGAGAGCTGTGTCTGCCATCTGCTCAGGCAGAATGTCATGGGCCCAGGCCTTGCTTCTTCCCTGCCACTGCAACTTGACTATTAGATTTTAATTACATGGGTATATGATTAAATCAAAGAGAATGAAAGGTTAAAGCTAATGTCCCCAGAGGTGAAGCAAGCCCCAAGGCCTCTGGAACAGCTGGCGCTGGGGAAGCAAGCTCTGTCCTGGCATGTCAAAGAAAGAAAGGTAATGAACTCCTCTGGGGGTAAAGCTGTTTTAGTTTTATTAGATGAAGTTCTAACTGAGAAAGAAGGTTGGTTCTCAAGTCTAGAAAATGAATTTGAAAGACTTTTAAATTTTTTTAACTAAAAACCCTCCCCTCTAAAACCTACTTTCTTCTGATTTATATTTTTTTATTTCTTTTGCTCTTTGAGAAATTCTGTGAACCAGGAACATATGGGCATATTTTTTGAAAGTTAAAGAATTAAGGAGGCAATAGGGAATTTAGGATACTTTTTCAATAATTGAGTTGTCTCTATTTCCTTCGAATTAATAAATATTTTCTGATGGATTTTAGACCTGGAGAGAGGAAATTTAGTATTCTATTTAGAGATGTCACAGCAGTTATCAAAGAAGAAAGGAAGATATTGGATGTAAATAATCTCCTGGATATTTTAGTGCAATAACATGTGTAGCAGAACAGAGGTAGGGAGGGTACCCAAACCCAGGAGGCCACAGTTAGAAGAGGGAACAAAACCTGTCTCTGTCACTTACCAGTTGGTGTTGACAAATTCATGTCCTCTATTCTCATCTGAAAAATGGGCTAATTAACTATATTTGTCTTACAGCATTATTCATAAGGATTAATCTAGTTGGTTACTGCCAGGTGTTTGAAGCATGGCTTTTGGGAGAATAAGTTCTAAATACTGTTAGACCCGATAAGGGGTGTTTTTATTATTTTGATATGGTTCTTTTATATGCTTTTATAATTGTTTTGTGTATTTCAGGCATCATTTTTCGATTCAGTTTAGGCATATTCCCTTTTCCCTTCCCCCCACCCCACACCAGATCATTGTTTCTGCCATAACTCTCCTGCATCTTTCTCCCATTCTTTTTTTATGTTTAGGAATTCACATTTTCTCCATTAATTTAATATTACTCTAAAATATGGATATATACTCTCCACCCATATACAGTAATTACAGAGTCTGAAAATACATGGTGGGTGGATTCTAGAGCCAATTGAGAGATTTACATTATAACAACATAGTTGCTTTCAGATAAACAGAAATATAACAATAATGTTCATCTTGCCTTTCATCTGAGGGGTTTGGTGTCAGCGTCCACAAATGAGGGAAACCATTCACCCTATGTTTTTCTGGGACTGTGTTACTTCACTTAGCATAATGGCTTCTAGCGCCATATATTTACCTGCAAAGTTCATAATGTCATCTTTCTTTACCATTGAATAGTACTCCATTGTGTAGATGTACCACATTTTGGTATCTGCTACTCTGTTGAGGGGCATTTGTGTTGGTTCCAGCTCATCGCTATTGTGAAGAGAGCTGCAATAAACATGGATGTATGTGCATGTATCTTTGTGGTAGGATGAGTCTTTTGGGTATATACCCAAGAGTGGTATGACTGGGTCAGGTGGTAAGCTCATTTTGATTCTTTTAAGGGTTCTCCCCACTGCTTTCCATAATGGCTGTAGAAGTTTACATTCCCACCAGAAGTGGATGAGTGTTCCCTTTTCCCCACAACTCCTCTAGCATTTGGTGTCTTTTGTTTTCTTGATCTTAGCCAGTACTATCAGAGTGAGATGATATCTGAGAGTGGTTTTAATTTGCATTTCCTTAATTATTAATGATATTGAACACTTTTTTTGATTTCGTATGTGTACGAATGTACTGTCTGCATGTAAGTTTATGGACCCATGTGGTGCAATGCTGCAGAGGTCAGAAGAGGGCGTCAGATTCCTCTGGAACTGGAGTTAAGTATGGTTCTCCGCTGCCATGTGGGTGCTGGGGATTGAACCTCGGTCCTCTGGGTCCTCTGCAAGAGCAGTTGGTGCTCTTAACCACTAGTCCATCTCTCCAGCACCATGTTCAACACTTTTTAAGATGTTTCTCAGCCATCTTTAATGCCTCACTGGTGAAGTCTCTGTTCAGCTCTTTACTCCATCTTTTGAGTAGGCCATTTGTCTTCTTCTTTCTTCTTTGTTTTTTGAGTAGTTTATATATTTTTGACTTTAATGCTCTGTGAAGTGTATCACTGGTGAAGATTTCCTCCCACTCTATGGGTTTCTTTTCCCTTCCTTGATTGTTTCTTTAGCTGTACATAAGCTTTTGAGTTTGATGAGGTCCTATTTGTCAACTGTTGACCTTATTTCCTGTGCAGCTGCTGTCTGATTTAGAAAATCTTTTCCTATGTCTATGTCTTGTAGGTTGTTGTCAACTATTTCTACTACCACCTTCAGCATTTCAGGCTTCATGTTGAGATCTTTGATTCATTTTGAGTTTATTTTTGTACATGGTGAGAGGTAGGGATTTAATTTTGTTCTTCTACAATTGGTGATCCAATCTTGCCAGCGCCATTTGCTGAAGATACTATCCATCCTCCATTGAGTTTTTTTTGCCCCTTTGTCATACATGAGGTGGCTGAAATTGTATGAGCTCAAGTTTGGATCTTCACTTTTGTTCCATTGGTCAATGGGTCTGTTTTTGCACCAGTACCAGGCTGTCTTCATGATTGTGGACCTGAAATATAGTTTGAAGTCTGGTAGAGCAACCCTATTCACCCCCCCCCAACATTGCATTTTTCACTCAGGGTTGCTTTAGGTATTTTGGAACTTTTGTTTTTCTGTATGAATTTAAGGATTTTTTTCCAAGTCTATGAAGAAGCTCATGGGGACTTTCATTGGGATTGCATTGAATCTGTATATCAATTTGGGTAACATGGACATTTTGCTACCTTAATTTTCCCAATCCATGAGCATGGGAGGTCTTTCCATCTTTTGATGTCATTTTCAATCTTTTTCTTCAGGGGTTTAAAAGTTTTGTTGTAGAGGTCTTTGGTATCTTTGCTTAGGTGGTTTGTTCCCGGGTACTTTATTATTTTTGAGGCTATTGTGAGTGGGAAGATCTTCTTATATTCCTTCTCCATTTGTTTATTGTTGGTGTAAAGAAAGGCTACTAATTTTTCTAGGTTAATTTTGTAGCCCACTACTTTACTAAAACTCTTAATTGTTTCTAGAAGTTTTTTGGTGGAGTTTTAGTATCCCTTAGGTAAAGCATCATATCATCTGCAAAAAGGGATAGCTTAACTTCTTCTTTTCCAATTAGTACTCCTTTTATATCCTTCTCTTGTCTTATTGCCCTAGCAAGTGTTTAAAACACAATGTTGAAGAGGAGTGGTGATAAGTGGCAGCCTTGCAGGGTTCCTGCCTTTAAGGGAAATGGCTCCAATTTTTTCTCCATTTAGGATGATGTTGGCTGTGGGTTTGCTATATATAGGTTTGATCATGTTGAGGAATGTTCCTTTCAGTCTGACTCCCTCTAGGACTTTAAACATGAAAGGATGCTGGATCTTGTCAAAGGTTTTATTTTTCTGCATCAATTGAGATGATCATGTGGTTTTTGTCTTTCAGTCCATTTGTGTTTTATGATACTTATTGATTTACATATGTTGAACCATGACTGAATCTCTGGTATAAATCCAACTTGATCTTGATGGATGATCTTTGTGATGTGGGTCTGTATGCAATTTGAAAGTATTTTGTTGAGAATTTTTGAGTCTCTGGTCATTAGTGAGATGGGTCTACAGATTTCTTTTTGCTTTCTTTTTTGCCTGGTTTTGGCATTAGATTGATGATAGCTGTATTAGTCAGGATTCTCTAAAGAAACAGAATCAATAGAACGAATATATAGCTACATACAAATTTATCTATTTGCTCATGTGACAGAGTTCAAGGAGTCCAACAATAGCTGTGCCACACTAGAGAGGCTGGGAATCCAGGGAACTGCTCAGTCTGCAAGGCTGGATATCTCAGTAGTCCCAATCTGGTGCTGAAGGCCTGATGGATTCCAGGAGATCTGCTGGTCTCAGTACACACTGGGATCCGAAGGGTTGATCACAGCAGCAAGACAAACTCACCAGTGAGAGAGAGGCAAGCTGCAGGAAAAAAGGGGACCAGCTCCCTCTGCCATGGCCTTTTATACTGCCTGCAGGCAGAAGGCAATGCCCACATTTGGGGTGGGCCATCTGGCTTGAGGTAGTCCAATCTGAAGATCCTTTTTCTATTATTTGTTCATTCCTAGTCCAGTCAAGTTGACACCCAGGATTAACCATCACAATGGCTTCACAGAAGGAGTTTTGGGAGAATTTATTCTGTTTGTATCTGTCTGAACAATTTGAGTAGCAATGGTTGTAGGACCACTTTAAATGTTTTATAGAATTTTGCCATGAAACCACCTGGACATGGGCTTTTTTTAGTTGGAAGGCTTTTAATTGCATCTTCAATTTCCTCAAATAATATGGGTCTGTTTAAACTGTCAACCATTTCTTGGTTGAGCTTTGTTGGTTCCCAGGATTTCAGATATTCATCCATTTCTCTTAGGTTTTCAAATTTAGGGGAGTATAAGTTTTTGAAGTATTGTATGATTGTCTGGATCTTTTCTTTGCCTGTTGTGATTGTTCCTCTTTCATCATGAATACTATTGACTTGGAGTTGCTTTCTCTCTCTCTCTCTCTCTCTCTCTCTCTCTCTCTCTCTCTCTCTCTCTCAGTTAACTGGGCTATAGGTCTATTTTTTATTTTTTTTAATTTTTAATTTATTTTTTATGTATATGAATGTACTGTCTGCATGTAGGTTTGTGCACCCGTGTCGTGCAATGCTGTGGAGGTCAGAAGAGGGTGTCGGATTCCCCTGGAACTGGAGTTCTCTTGGAATTGGAGATACAGATGGTTCTCAGCTGCCATGTGGGTGCTGGGCTTCAGTTGTTGTTGTCTCTCAAGTGTTTTTAGCTGCAGTGTTAGATCCTTTATTTTTTCTCTTTCTGCTTTTTTGATGTGGGTACACAGGGCTATAAATTTCCCTCTTAAGACTGCTTTTAAAGTATCCCACAGGTTTTGTTGTGTTGTATTGTCTTTTTCATTCAGTTCCATGAATATTTTTACTTCAGTCTTTATTTCTTCCCTGACCCATTCATTATTCAGGATTGTGTTGTCTAGTCTCCATGTGTTTTTGTAGTTAGTTAGGCTTACTCTGGTATTCGTATTGAGCTTTATTACACTGTGGTCTGATAAAATGCATGGAATAATCTCAATCCTTTTGTATTTGTTGAGGCTTCTTTTGTGCCCCAGTATTTGGTCATTTTCAGAGAATGTTCCATGAGGTGATGAGTAGAAAGTATATTCTCTGGTATTTGGGTAGACTATTCTGTACATGTCTGTGAGGTCCATTTGGTGTATTGTATTGTTCAGTTCTTATGTCTCTCTGTTTATTTTTTTGTCCTGTTGATCAATCCAAGGGGCCAAGTGCGGTGTGGAAGTCCCCCACTATTAGTGTGTTAGGTTTAATCTGTGTCTTGAGGTCCTGCAGAGTAGTGTTTATAAAGTTAGGTGCATCAGACTTTGGTGCATAGACATTTAAGATTGTGAAGTCTTCATGTGAACTCTTCATGGTTAATTGTTCCTTTGACAAGGACGTAATGGCCCTTTTTGTCTCTTCTGATTAATTTTACTTTGAGATCTATTTTGTCTGATATTAGAGTAGCCACTCCCACTTGTTTCTTGGTACAATTTTCTTGGAATATTTTCTTCCACCCTTTCACTCTAAAGTGGTTTCTGTCCTTGAGGGTGACATGGGTTTCTTGTAGACAGCATATAGAAGGATTCAGTTTCCTAATCGATTCTCCCAGTTTATGCCTTTTGATTGGGGAGTTTAGACTATTAGTATTTAAGGTGATTATTGAGAGATGTGTGTTGCTTCCTTTTACCTAATTTTTTGTTTGCATTCTTGGTCTAGGTTTTACTTACGCTATTATATTGTTAGTTTCTCTTTTTAATTGCTTAGGGATAGTTGCTACTTTCCTCTGTCCTTGGATTGCTTTGAGGGTTTTCTGAAGTGTTGGATTCTTAGACATGTATTCTTTCATCTTGTTTATGTCATGAAAGATTCTTCTTTCTCCTTCAACTATAATTGACATTTTTGCTGGGTATAGTAAAGTTGTTTTGTATTGAGAATACTTTGGTCCACATTCTTCTAGCTTTCATAGTTTGCACTGAGAAGTCAGCTGTGATTCTGATGGGTTTCTGCTTATATGTAACTTGTTGCTTTTCTCTTGTGGCTTTCAGTATTTTGTCTTTGTTTTGAGCATCTAGTGTTTTAACAATTATATGGCGTGGGGAATTTCTTTTCTGGTCCTGTCTGGTATTCTATATGCTTCTGGTATTTGTATAGGTTTGTCTTTTTTCAGTTTGGGGAAATTTTTTTCTATTATTCTGTTGAAGATCTGGTAAATAAGGTTGTCTTGGGATTCTTCTTCTTCTATCCCTATGATGCGAAGGCTTGGTCTTTTCATAGAGTGCCACATTTCCTTTTTGTCCTCTCATGTGTGTGTGTGTGTGTGTGTGTGTGTGTGTGTGTGTGTGTATGTGTGTGTGTGTGTGTGTGTGTATGTTTTTAATTTTTCATAATCTTTTCTTGAGCATTCTAGTTGGTCCATGTTATCCTGCAGGTATGGTATTATTTTTTTCTGCTTCTTCCATTCTGCTTCTGAGGCTTTTCCCCATACTTTCGTGTTGATTGGATGAATGTTCAATTTCATTTTCATCCTGTGATTTCTTTTCATCCTGTGACTTCCTTCTAGAGCCTGTCATTCTCATCTTGTAACTCCATGGCTCATTGGTCATTTTCTTTTTTTTTTTATTTTGGCCTGGGATCTTTTCAGTGTTTCCACATCTTTCTGGAGTTTGTCATTTTCTTCCTTTAGTTCTTTCCAACGTTTGTCATTATCTCCTTCTAAGTCCTTCTTGAGTTTTTCAATCTCTCCCCTTGTTTTTTCCAATGCTTGTCATTATCACCCTCTTGGTACTTCTCGAGTTTTTCATTCTCTTCCCTTAGTTCTCTAATTTCCCATAATAATATACTAAGTGTTACCATGGTCTTTAAAAATATTCATTTTTATTTTATGTTTGTATGTGTTTTGCCTATATGTATGTGTATTAGTTAGGGTTCTCTAATGAAACAGAATCAATAGAACCAATATATATATATCCACCCATATCTCTATCTGTCTATCTATCTATCCATCTATAGATAGATAGATAGACATATCTATCTATCTATCTATCTATCTATCTATCTATCTATCTATCCATCTATGGATAGATAGATAGATAGATACAGATTTATTGATTTGCTCACAGGATAGAGTACAAGTAGTCCATCAATAGCAATGCTGCAAGGGCGAGGCCAAGAATCCAGGTATTTGCTCATTCCACGAGGCTAGATGTCTCAGTACTCCCAATCAAGTGCTGAAGGCCCAATGGATTCCAGGAGATCTGCCCATCTCAGTCCATGCTGGGATCCAAAGAGTTGATCACTTCAGCAAGGCAAACTCTCCAGTAAAAGAGAAGGCAAGCATCAGGATAAAAGGGACCAGCTCCCTCTGACATGGCCTTTTATACTGGCTACTGGCAAAAGGTGTGGGCCAACTGGCTTGAGATAACCTAATATGAAGATCTCTTTCTCATATTTATACTTTCTCACATTATGTGAGGGTACAATGTGCATGCAATCTCTGTAGAGACCAGAAGAGTGTATTATCGGATTCCCTAGGAACTGGAGTTACAGATGCTCATTAGCTGCTAGATAGGTTCTTGGAACTGAATCTGGCTCCTTTGCAAGATCAGCCAGTACTCTTCTGAGCCCTCTCTCCAGCTCTAAGTCAATGATATTTTGACATTATTTTCTATAACATAGAATTTAATGTGAACACTTCAACAGTCATAGGGAAGTATGATAGTATTGATCTCCAGCCCACAGCATCCTTTTGGTGATGCCAAATATCTTGCTCAGAAGTCTTAGAGGGACTTTTTAGAGATATTTGCTTAGAAGTATTAAGATTGTGTTTGTTACCCACTGTCATTCTTAGTGGTCAGGAGCAAGGCTCTTCCTTCATTCAACCCTTCCCCTCCTCTGTTTAGCTCAATTGGAACCTATCACTGTGAGACATTCTCAAAATTAGCTACTTTTGTTTACAAAAAATTATTCGCGAAGTATAAGGCAATTAATTTCTTGTTTGCACCTGGGAGGCTGTGCATTTGCCAAGGAACTTTTACTTGTAAGTATTGAGAAGAGGAGATCTTATGTGCAAATCGGCTCTTGCTTGAGAATGCTGAGAAAAAAGGGAAAATTCATTTTAAATGCAGAATGGGGCAGTTGCTGCAGGTATGAACAATAATTTTGCAACAAGGAGCATAGTGAATATTGCAAACATCAAAATTTATCTACTCCTCTTTGACCTATATATTGATCCTTCTGGATAACCTCTGTCTCCATTTCTCCAGCTAGAAAAGGTGATGCTTGGTTTGAACCTAACTCATTGCAATCTCAAAGCCAACATTTTTGAATATGATGCCAAGTTGCAATGTGCAGAGGAATGCAAGTGTCCTATAGCAATTACACCAATATTCTCAGATATTTTTCTATGGACAAGCCATTTCAAAAACACCAAAATGTGTTTTACCTTCATTGTCACATCAAAAACATTACAATGCCTGTGACACTAGACCTTCATTGTAGAAGAGACTGAAGATTGGAGATGGAATGCCAGCACTCAGTAGCCAGGGAGAAAGGATCCCAAAACAGAGCTGGGAAGATGGACTAGCCAGAGTTGGTAAGCTCTAGGTTCAGCCAGAGCTCTGAGCTGTCTCTAAAAATAAAGTAGAGAACATTGAGAAAGCCAACCAATCTCCATTTTGGACCTCCATATAAACATATGCATGCATGTATACCTACACACACACATTCACATACAAAATCATGCACCAACACACTACACACACACACACACGCATGCACACACACACACACACACACACATATATATATATATATATATANCGTGCCTGGAAATAGTGTGCAGCAGAGGCAGCATGTGCCTGTATATCCCAAATCTAATGGCTATTGGCTTTCCCTTGGAGAAATAACCCATGGTGATGCCACAGCTTACATCCTCTAACAGGTTAGATGTTATAAGCCACGTTAAGACCCTGTCATATTTACAGGGGGGAAAATTGAATTCATGGATTAACATATCCAAACCTGTGTCTATGCTAAAGTAACATACCATAACATTAGTGGAGCGGAACGGACGCCAATAGCTAGGCCTGCTTAAATACCTATATAATCTAATTGCTTGTGCTTCAACAGTAGGATCGGAGTTAAGGTTATTCCTGGACAAAACTGTCAGCCCATGAAAGGAAACAGCCGAATTGACCAGAGTCAAGTCGACAGCTCCAGAGAGAGTGACTATTTTTACTCTCATCCACCTGTGCCCCTTTTCTAAAGCTAGGAAAACCTGCGAAGAGGGGGCGTGGTAGAAAGAATGTAAGGGAGCTGCGATTGGGGTGAATGATGAAAAACTCAGCAGATGTAGTCTGGACACTCATTTGATCAACTTGATCTTGAACAAACAACCTGTCACCCCCCACTGGTCGGTGTTTGGGCACAACAGCCTCCAGATTGGTTTTTGCACCATGAAGGATGCTTGTACTTATGGGATATCACTTATAGCTAAAAAATTGAAAAAAAAAAAAACTGAGAGAAAGATGCAGGACAGTCTTGGCAGAATGCCATTGATCTGGGATGGGGGTGGGAGGGAGGGAAAGGGAATAAGCCTGAACTGAAATGAAAAAAAAAAATGACCAACATTTTAAATATGGATATTTAAAAATTAATTTAAAAAAAAAAGTAAATATCATTGTATAATTAAAAAAAAAATAAAAAATAAAAAGAAATCTTCAAAAAATAAAAAACCCGAGGCCATTAGAAGGTGTCACAGCAGAATTTACATACATTAAAAAGATCCTTAAAACCCAATCCTGTCAAAATCTTTAAAAGATCTGCGGGATGGGGGTGGTGGGGTGGAGGGAAAGGGAAATAAAGCCTGAACTGAATTGGAAAAAATGTATGAAATCACAAAGCATCAATCAAGAAGTAGATTTAAAAAAAAAAAAAAAAAAAAAAAAAAAAAAAAAAAAAAAAAAAAAAAAAAAAAAAAAAAAAAAAAAAAGATAGAAACTAGGAGCATTCTCCCAAATTCTTTCTATGAAGCCAGCATCACTCATACCCAAACCAGGTAAAGATACAACAAAGAAGGAAAACTATAGGTCCATATCCTTAATTAATATATATGCAAAGATTCTCCATAAAATACTTACAAGCTGCATGCAGATGCACATCAAAAAGACATCCACCATAATCAAGTCAACTTTATTCCAGAGATGTAGGCGATGGATCAAAATATGTAAGGAATAAATGTATTAACATATAATTGAACTTGACACACAAAAAATTGCGCGTCACATGGTCATATCAATTAGATGAAAAGACAGCCTTAGTACAAAATCCAACCATGCCATTGTTTTTTTTTGTTGTTGTGTTTAAATTTTATTATTTCTAGTATGTTGTATGGAATGTATGTTTGCATGCAAGTCTGTGCCCCGTGTCGTGCAATCCGGTGGAGGTCAGAAGAGGGTCTCGGGATTTCCCGAACGGAGTTCTCCTGAAATTGGAGTTAGACGGTTCTCAGCCGCCGATGGTGGGGCTGGGACCGATATCCAGTCCTCTGACTGTAAAAGCGGGCGGCGCTCTTAACCGCTAGGCATTCTCTCCAGCACCCCACATGCATTTTAAAGTCCTTTAGAAGAATATATCTAGGAGGGGGGGACATCCTCTCCATCTCCTTCAAGCTATATTATATATATATATATATACTATTATTATATAACACAGAACCAACAGCCATACATTAATTCTAATGAAGGAAAATGTAAGTATTCCCATTAAAAACGGGAATCAGACAGGGTTGCCCTCTATGTCCACTCTTTTTCAATGTAGTGTTTGAAATCCTTGCAAGAGCAATAACAAAAGAGAAGAAAATTAAAGGGGGTACTAACAGGAAACTAGTACAGCCACTATGGAGGGCAGTGTGGGAAACTTGCAAAAGCCTAAAAATGAGCCTATCATATGACCCACTTATACCATTCCTTGGCAAATACATGAAGGCTTCACCATACTGTACATCCACATTTGTTGCTGCTCTCTTCACAATAGCGTATAAATAAATGGAAACAACCTAAATGTCCCACAACCCATAACCAATGAATGGATAATGAAAATGTGGTACACCTACATCTTACTTAGTATTAAGAAAAGATAATTTACCTTAACAGAAGAACAAGAAAAGTAAATCATGAATTTAATATATTTACCACCAAACATCTGTGTCTATACAAAGAAACCTACCATAACAATAAGTAATGTTTAAAATACCGTATTATATCTAATCTGTGTGTGCTTCAATTTAGTAGGATTAAAGGCTATATATTATACTGCCTAATACCTAAATAATCTAATTGCATGTGCTAATTAGTAGGATCTTAAGAGGTTACGCCGACTGGACAGCTGGCAGCCTGAAAAAAAGCAGCCAGAACTGACTAGAGACCAACATTAGGCTCCAGAGAAAGTAGACTGTCTTTGCTTCTCTCCACCTGTGCCCCTTTTCTAAGCCTAGAACAATCTGCGGAAGAGGGCCGTGGTAGAATGTAAGAGCTTTGTGATTGGGTTTAATGGTGAAACTACAACAATATAGACTGGACACTCATTTGATCAACTTGATTGAACATACAAGCCCCCCCTGCTGGATGGTGGGACCCATGAGCTGTGTGGGTTTGGGCACAACTGCTTGCAAATTGGTTTTACATGAAGGATGCTTGTACTCACAAATTATCACTTATTGTTAAAAAAAATGAAAACAAAACAATACAAAAAAGCAGAGAAAGATGCAGAAAACTTACGGCAGAATGCATGATCTGGGATGGCTAGGGGTGGGGTGGGGGGAAGGGAAGGGGATATATGCCTGAACTGAATTGGAAAATGATGTATGAAATACACAAATCATCAATAAAAAAATAACTAATAAAAAAAAAAGAAAAGATAAATTTATGTAAATCTCAGGTAAATGGACGGAACTAGAGAATGTTATTCTGAGTGGAGTAACACAAAGGCAGAAAACCAGCCTATGTATGTTCTCCCTCATTGGTAGATTGTCACACTGATCCCCTTACATGAGTATATAGCATGATATAACACCAGGAGCCAGGAAATTGGAAAGGCTACATGGAGGTAAAGAAAAAGAAAAATCCTGAAGTGGGGCGGAGGGGCAGTAAGGAACAGACATTACTGGGGGTGAGGTTGGGAGAGTAGGGCTATTGGGTTGGGAAGGGAGGAGGGGGGATAAATGGGGGTATGATGGAAGGTGGGGAGATCAGGAGAGGGGGAGGGGGCATGATGGGGGTGCTGGGTTTAGGGAGGAAGGATGGGGTGGTAAAAGAAGAAGAGTAAAGATGATTTGAACTTGAGAGACTAGGAAACTCAGAGTGTAATGTGATGCTCCAGAGACCCCATGAGAAATTCACTTACACTCTCTGAACATTAGTGCATGGGTGATACAACCTGGGGGCTGTGTGGCAGGGAACACAGTGCAAGACAAATGATACTTCCCTTTGAATGGTTGGTGACAGTGATCCAAGTGACAATCAAAACAAAGCAGGCTATCTCCAAAGCTCTTGACTTTCTACAAGAAATAGAAAATAACACCTTACTCTTAGGAACAGGACATTTTTCAGGGATAGGACTTAAATTAATGGAACAGAAACTGACCTTTCTGTCTGAGGTTAAACACTCATAATGCTAGATAATCTGCACACTGTTATGAGAGAAAATCAGTTAATGGTACAACTCTGTGCCAAACTCTAACAAACAGGAAGAGCTGCCCACTAAACTACCTCTATTGGTGCAGTAGAGTCCTGTTGTCTGGGGAATGGTCAATATCTATCTAATTGGACTAGGAACTCTCTCAATGGGGGTGAACCCATGTGAGCCACTATGAACACAGCCAAGTGCACAGGACTGGAGAGCACATTGAGCCTAGAAAAAAATCATACACCTAGACAAATGAAATTTCTTACCATAGACTAACTATGGAACCTTATATTTACAGAAAAGCATATCACCAAAAAAGCTACTCTAGGGAGATCTCCTGAGCCCAGCGGCAGGAAGAGGGGAAGACAGGTAGGAACTGGGTGCCTTGGCGAGCTGATTGCTGATCGGTTTGGTCTTGCTATCTTGGTTTGATTGGCCTTTGTGGCTGTGAGGTTGGAGTTTATAGCCCCAGCTGGATTAAAGGTGTGGTCTTTGGCTTGATTAGATTTAGTGGCTGTGGGGGCGGAGTTTATCCTCCAGCCGGTATTAAAGCACGCTTGTGTGACTCTGAGATTTTGAGATCTCCTGAGCCCAACGGCAGGAAGAGAGAAGACAGGTAGGAACTGGGTGCCCTGGCGAGCTGATTGCTGATCGTTTGGTCCTGCTGTCTTTGGTTTGATTGCTTGTGGCTGTGGAGTTGGAGTTATCCCCCCAGCTTGGACTAAAGGTGTGGTCTTTGCCTTGATTAGATCTAGTCGCTGTGGGGGCAGAGTATCCTCCCGCCGTATTAACAGGCACGCTTGTTGACTTCTTGAATTAGATCTCCTGAGACGCAGCGGCAGGAAGAAGGGGAAGACCAGTAGGAACGGCGTGCCTTGGCGAGCTGATTGCTGATTGTTTGGTCATGCTGTCTTTGTTTGACTGGCCTTTGTGGCTGTGAAGTTGGGAGTTATTCCCAGCTGGGATTAAAGGTGTGGTCCTTTGGCTTGATTGATCTACAGGCTGTGGGGTTGGAGTTATCCTCCCAGCCGTATTAAAGGCACGCTTTGTGACTCTTGAGATTTGATATCTCTTGAGCCGACGCGCGATGAGGCCGACAGGAAGAGGGAAGACAGGTTTAGGAACTGTGTGCCTTGGCGAGCTGTTTGGTGATCGTTTGGTCCTGCTGTCCTTGGATTGATGCCTTTTGGTGGCTGTGAGGTTGGAGTTATCACCCCAGCTGGGATTAAAGGTGTGGTCTTTGGCTTGATTAGATTCAGGGGCTGTGGGGGCTGGGTTATCCTCCCAGCCGGTTTAAAAAGGCACGCTTGTGTGACTCATGAGATTTAAGCATCTCTTGAGCCCAGCGGCGGAAAGAGGGGAAGACAGGTAGGAATTGGGTGCCTTGGCGAACTGATTGCTGATCGTTTGGTCCTCTTTCCTTTGGTTTAATTGGCCTTTGTGGCTGTGAGGTTGAAGTTGTCCCCAAGCGGAATAAAGGTGTGGCTTTGGTTTGATTGGATCTAGTGGCTGTGGGGCGGAGTTATCCTCCCAGCCGTATTAAAGGCACGCTTGTGTTACTCTTGAGATTTGAGATCTACTGAGCCCAGCGGCAGAAGAGGGGAAGATAGGTAGGAAATGGGTGCCTTGGCGAGCTGATTGATCGATCGTTTGGTCCTGCTGTTTTTGGTTTGATTGGCCTTTGTGCTGTGAGGTTGGAGTTATCCCCGCTGTGATTAAAGGTGTGGTCTTGGCTTGATTGGATCTAGTGGCTGTGGGGGCGGAGTTATCCTCTAGTTATATGGGGCGCTCCAGCCGGTATTAAAGGCACGCTGTGTGCATCTTGAGATTTGAGATCTCTTAAGCCCAGCGGCAGGAAGAGGGATAGACAGGTAAGAACTGGGTGCTTGGCGAGCTGATTGCTGATCGTTTGGTCCTGCTGTCTTTGGTTTATTGGCCTTTGGTGGCTGTAGGTTGGAGTTGGTCCCCCCACTGGATTAAAGTGCGGTCTTTGCTTGATTTGATCTAGTGTGGCTGTGGGCCGGAGTTATCCTCCCAGCGTATTAAAGGCACCTTGTGTGACTCTTGAGATTTAGTCTCCTGAGTCCAGCGGCAGGAAGAGGGGACAGGTAGAACTGGGTGCCTTGGCGACTTTGCATGACGTTTGGTCTGCTTGTCTTTGGTTTGATTGGCCTTTTGGGCTGTGAGGTTGAGTTATCCCCCCACTGGGATTAAAGGTGTGGTCTTGGCTTGAATTATCTAGTGGCTGTGGGGGCGAGTTACCCTCCCAGCCAGTATATTAAGGCACGCTTGTGTGACTCTGAGATTTGAGATCTCCTGAGCCCACGGGAGGAGAGGGAATGACAAGTAGGGACTGGGTGCCTTGGGAGCTGATTGCTGATCGTTTGGTCCTGCCGTCTTGTTTTGATTGGCCTTGGGCTGTGAGGTTGGAGTGTCCCAGCTGGGATTAAAGGTGTGGTCTTTGGCTTTGATTAGATCTACAGGCTGTGGGGGCGAGTTATCCTCCCAGCCGATATTAAAGGCACGCTTGTGTGACTCTTGCGATTGAGATCTCCTGAGCCCAGCGGCCAGAAGAGGGGAAGATAGGTAGGAACATGGGTGTCTTGGTGAGCTGATTGTTGATCCCTTTGTCCTGCTGTCTTTGGTTTGAATGGCCTTTGTGGCTGTGAGGCTTGAGTTATCCCCAGCTGGGATTAAAGGTGTGGTCTTTGGCTTGTTTAGATCTAGTGGCTGTGGGCGCGGAGTTATCTTCCTAGCCGTATTAAAGGCACGCTTGTGTGACTCTTGAGATTTGAGATCTCCTGAGGCCAGCATAAGGAAGAGCAGGAAAGCAGTTAGGGACTGGGTGCCTCAGCGAGGCTGGTTGTTGATCCCTTGGTCCTGCTGTCCCTTTGGTTTCATTGGCTTTGTGGCTGTGAGTTTGGAGTTAATCCCAGGTGGGTTCAGGGTGTGGTCTTTGCTTGATTAGATCTAGTGGCTGTGGGGGCGGAGTTATCCCAGCTGGTATTAAAGGCACGCTTGTTTGGCTCTTGAGATTTGAGATTTCCTGAGCCAGGGCAGAAAGAAGGGAAGACAGGTAGGAACTGGGTGCCTTGGCGAGCTGATTGTTGATTCTTTGGTCCTGCTGTCTTTGGTTTGATTGGCCCTTTGTGGCTGTGAGGTTGGCGTTATTACCCCAGCTGGGATTAAAGGTGTGGTCTTTGGCTTCATTAGATCTATGTGGCTGTGGGGGGCAGAGTTATCTTCCAGCCGCTATTAAAGGCCCCCTTGTGTGACTCTTGAGATGTGAGATTTCCTGAGCCCGCGGCAGGAAGAGGGGAAAGACAGGTAAGGAACTGGGTGCCTTGGCGAGCTGATTGCTGATCTTTGGTCTGGCTGTCTTTGGTTTGATTGTCCTCTACTGTCGAGACTCGCTGGTCTCGGAAGTACTATCCCATAGAATTAAAGGTTGTGGTCTTTGCTTGATTAATCAATAAGTGGCTGTGGGTGCTGAGTTATCCTCCCAGCCTGTTTTAAAGGCACGCTTGTGTGGCTTTTGAGATTTGAGTTCTCTTGTGCCCAGCGGCAGGAAGAGGGAAGGACAGGTAGGAGTGAGGAGAGAGCGTGCCTTGGCGAGCTGATTGGTGATCGTTTGGCCTTGCTGTCTTTGGTTTGATTGGCCTTTGTGCTGTGAGGTTGGAGTTATCCCCCCAGCTGGGATAAAGGTGTGGTCTTTGGCTTGATTAGATCTATGGCTGTGGGGAAGGTTATCCTCCAGCTGGTATTAAGGCACGCTTGTGTGACTCTTGAGATTTGAGATCTCTTGAGCCCAGCGGCAAGAAGAGGGGAAGACAGGTAGGAACTGGGTGCCTGGACGTCTGATAGATGATCTGTTTGATCCAGCTGTTCTGGTCTCTGAATTGGTCTTTGTGGCTGTGAGTTTGGGGTTATCCCCCCAGCTGTGATTAATGGTGTGGTCTTTGGGTTGATTGGATCTAGTGGCTGTGGGGGTGGAGTTTTCCTCCACGGTATTAAAGGCGCTCTTGTGTGACTCTTGAGATTTGAGATCTCCAGAGCCCAGGCGCAGGAGACGGGAGACGTGATGAGGTGACTCGCGGATAATAGCGACACGTTTGGTGCTGCTGCCTTTGGTTTGATTGGCCTTTGTGGCTGTGAGGTTGAGGTTACCCTCCCAGCTGGGATAAAAGATGGATTATATTAAGCTTGATTAGTCAAGTGGTTGTGGGGGCGGAGTTATTCTCTCCCAGCCGGTATTAAAGCACGCTTGTGTGACTCTTGAGAACTTTGTGATCTCTTGAGCCCAGCGGCGGAAAGAGGGGAAGACAGGTGGGAACTGTGTGCCTTGGCGAGCTGATTGCTAGAGTACGTAGAGAGATGGTTTATTTGCCTTTGTGGGCTGTGGAGGATAAGATCAGCACCGCCAGCTGGGATTAAAGGTGTTTTCTTTGGCTTGATTAGATCTGTTGGCTGTGGGGGCGGAGTTTATCCTCCCAGCCGGTATAAAGGCACGCTTGTGTGACCTCTTGAGATTTTGCGATCTCCTTAGCCCAGCAGCAGGAAGAGGAGAAGACAGGTAGGAACGGTGCCTTGGCGAGCTGAATGCTGATCGTTTGGTCCTGCTGTCTTTGATTTGATTGCCTTTGTGGCTGTGAGGTGGAATTATCCCCCCAGCTGGGAATAAAGGTGCGATTCTTTGGCTTGCTTGGATTCTAGTGGATGTGGGGCGGAGTTATCCTCCAGCCGGTATAAAGGCACGCTTGTGTGACTCTTTGGATTTGGATCTTCCTGAGCCCAGCGGAAGGAAGAGGGGAAGATAGGTAGGAAATGGGTGCCTTGGCGAGCTGATTGCTGATCGTTTTGTCCTGCTGTCTTTGGTTTATTGGCCTTTGTGGCTTTGAGGTTGGAGTTGTCCCCCAGCTGGGATTAAATGTGTGATCTTTGGCTTGATTGGATTTAGTGGCCTGTGGGGGCGGAGTTACCCTCCCAGCTGATATAAAGGCAACGCTTGTGACTGCTTGAGATTTAGAGATCTCTAGCCAAGCGGCAGGAAGAGGAAGACAGGTAGGAACTGGTTGCATTGGCGAGCTGATTGCTGATCTTTTTGTCCTGCTGTCTTTGGTTGATTGGCCTTTGTGGCTGTGAGGTTGGAGTTGTCCCCCCCAGCTGGGATTAAAGTGTGGTCTTTGGCTTGATTAAGATCTAGTGGCTGTGGGGGGCGGAGTTATCCTCCAGCCGGTATTAAGCACGCTTGTGTGACTCTGAGATTTGAGATCTCTTGACCCCAGGCGGAAGAAAGAGCGGGAGACAGGTAGAACTGGGTGCCTTGGCGAGCTGATTGCTGATCTTTGTCCTGCTGTCTTTGATTTGATTGGCCTCTGTGGCTATGTGAGTTAGTTGTCCCGCCAGCTGGGATTAAATGTGTGATCTTTGGCTTGATTGGATCATGTGCGTGGGGGCGAGTTATCCTCCCAGCTGGTATTAAAGCAATGGCTTGTGTAACTCTTGAGATTTGAGATCTCCTGAGCCCAAGCGGCAGGCAAGAGGGGAAGACAAGTAGGAACTGGGTGCCTTGGAGAGGTGGTTGCTGATCGTTTGGTCCTGTTGTCTTGGTTTGATTGGCCTTTATGGCTGTGAGGTTGGAGTTAATCCCCCAGCTGGGATTAAAGGTGTTGTCTTTGGTTTGATTAGATTCTAGTGGCTGTGGTGTGGAGTTATCCTCCCAGCCCGTTTTAAAGGCACACTTGTGTGACTCTTGAGATTTGAAATCTCCTGAGCCCAGCGCAGGAAGAGGGAAGACAGGTAGAAGCTGGGTGCCTTGGCGAGCTGATTCCTGATCATTTGGTCCTGCTGTCTTTGTTTGTTGGCCTTTGTGCTGTGAGGTTGGGTTGTCCCCCCAGCTGGGATTAAAGGTGTGATCTTTGGCTTGATTAGATCTAGTGGCTGTGGGGCGGAGTTATCCACCCACTTGGTATAAAGGCACGCTTGTGTGACTTTGAGATTTGAGATCTCCTGAGCTCCACGCAGGGAAGAGGGGAAGACAAGTAGGAACTGGGTGCCTTGGCGAGCTGATTGCTGATCGTTTAGGTCCTGCTGTCTTGGTTTGATTGGTCCTTGTGGCTGTGAGGTTGGAGTTATCACCTGCCAGCTGGGATTAAAGGTGTTGTCTTTGGCTTGAATAGATCTAGTGGCCTGTGGGGCGGAGTTATCCTCCCAGCCTGTATTAAAGGCAGACTTGTGTGACTCTTGAGAAATTGGATCCCTGAGCCCCAGCGGCAGAAGAGGGAAGATAGGTAGGAATTGGGTGTCTTGGTGAGCTGACTGCTGATCGTTTTGGTCCTGCTGTCTTTGATTTGATTGGCCTTTGTGGCTGTGAGGTTTGAGTTGTCCCCCCAGCTGGGAATTAAAGGTGTGATCTTTGGCTTGATTAGATCTAGAGGCGCTGTGGGCGGAGTTATCCCAGCTGGTATTAAAGGCAAGCTTGTGTGACTCTTGAGAATTATCCGAGATCTCCTAAGCCCAGCGGCCAGGAAGAGGGGAAGACAGTCAGGAACTGGGTGCCTTGGCGAGCTGATTGCGGATCGTTTGGTCCTGTGTCTTTGGTTTGATTTGGCCTTTTGTGGAATGTGAGGTTTGGAGTTAACCCCAACTGTGTGATTAAAGGTGTGGTCTTGGCTTGATTAGATCTAGTGGCTGTGGGGCGGAGTTAATCCTCCCACGTATTAGGGCACGCTTGTGTGAACCTTGAGATTTGAGATCTCCGTAGCCCAGCGGCAGGTGCCCGGGCCCAGGCTGAGCCCCCCCGCCAACTGAGATTACGAAGAAGGATCTGAAGGAGGCAAGCAAAGCACGCCTTCCAACCAGTGAAGGAGGCATTTAGGACTCACATATGGAATACAGGCAAGAGAAGCCCATAATGCCAGGATCCGCAGAAGGGACTACACTGGAAAGGGGCAGAATAATCCAGCACCCAAGCGTTATCAACCTATGGATGACTCCTGCAGTGGGATCCCCCCGGGTATGCCCCAGGACACAGACAACCGAAAACACAATTTGGGAACATATTTAAAGAAAACTACAAGAATAAAACAAATTAAGAACTAAGAAAAGAGAATGAGGACGGAGAGAAAGAGAATTGACAAACTCCAGAAGGAATAGAAAACACTGAAAAGATCCCCTCATGCTGAAAAAAAGACAAAAGAACCAACCAGCAACAAAAGAGCTACAAAAGAGATCGAAAGCTCCAAAAAGAAATAGACACAAGAAATCAGAAGAGGAATGAAAAAGGAAATCGAACACTCATCCATTCAGAAGGAATGAAAAAAGCCTCAGAAGCAATGGAGGAACAGAACAAGAAATCAACCTGGAGGACAACACAAGAACAACTAAAACCAAGGAAAGATTAAAAAATTTAAAAAATACACAAAAATGGAACACCAGGAGCTGTGGACACTATGAAAAGATCAAACC